>CABEEJ010001089.1:20808-80273 GCA_901482245.1 Timema douglasi | reverse complement strand
AAAAAAAAGAAAAAAAAAAAAAAAATGAAAGAAATACTTGAAAAATTTGGAATATTATTTTACTTTTTGTGTTTGTAAAATAAAAAAAGAAACAAGCTTTTAAAATATCAGTGCATGCAGAATTATCGACACGATAATACAATTGAAAAAATATATAAATATACAAATAAATACATATTTATATACTCCCATACATATTAATATAGGGCTAATAATAATAAAACTAATAATTTGACACTTATTTTTATATGTAAAGAATGTTTATCTCTACACTTTTCAAGATTATTAGTGAAATATATTTTTATTATATTTTTTAATATACACTAATAGGGTAGGGATGTTGAAGGAAGAGTGATTTAGGAAATGTACCTACATATGCGTGTAGGTAGCTTGATAAACTTAATAAGAATAAATATTTTGAGTAAACTCAACCAGCATTATATGGATTTTTAATCTACCTTTTGTTATTGATAGCACTTTCATTATTTTAATTAAAAATGAAATTTTATTTAATGTCTAGTATTTACTATTACACCATAAGAATTTATTTATTAATTATAATATTACTAGATGCATAATCTTAAGAAACTTTAATGTTTTTTAACCAGTTTAATGAACACATAAAAATTATTTGATATGATGGTTAATTTCTTTGATATGAAAGTTGTTTTAATTTTCTTGAGCATAATTATTGATTAATTTGGTTAAATTAATTACAATAAACACGTTTATATACTTAAGGGTATAGATTATAATCATGTAGGTATAATCTTGACAAATATGAATTTTTGAGCTAGTCACTTAGTGAATGAGACGATAAAACTTTATTTTATGTTAAGTATATATTTAAAGGTATTGCAATTGTATTAATATATCGTATCTAACTTTGATGTCTAAGAAGTGTCATAAGTTAATTGGTGATTATAACTTTCAATTTTTATTTATCTGTATTAAATAAAAATGTAATAACATTTATAAACGTATTAAAGCTAACTTTAACTAGACTATTAATAAAAAATTATTTTGTCTTTGTTTGTCATTTTGGCTCTTCTCGTTTTATCGAGAATATCACTAAAAATTAAAGTCCTAAGGCTCTGATAGCAAAATTTATATTTTATCAATTCACTCTCTAAAATGAGAAGCTGGAAGACCAATAATAATACAAAAAAACAAACATTGAAAACGCTAGAGGGCAAGACAGCGAATGGCAGCAATAAATGATTCAGTACAGATGGAATGAGAGCTTGGATATATTTTTATTAAAGTTTGTCTTAATAAACAAAAATAAAGAGCCCCATCCAGCGCTATAGTAAGTGTTTTAGGACTACGTTCATAATATTCTTCAGTGATGAGCATAAGGTTGATTTCTATCAGTACTACGTAAAAAAAGTCCAAGTTATTTAAAGATTAAAAATAAATGTTAATTTTTCTTAGTATTTATATTATTAGTAATATTATGATGATTTAAAAAAAGTTATATTATTATAGTCTTCTCGACTTATTCAAACACTTAAAAAATATACAACTATTTTATTTTATTTAACAACGTCGCTACTATTATTTAGTGTAGAGAAGTTTTGTCTTTCATTGAATATTGTGTTATAAAAAAGAGAAAAATACATAAAAATAATTCAAATAAATAATTTACAATACTGTACATAGTTAATACTATTTATAGACCCTAATGTCTAGTATGATTCATACAAGCTACTTATGATATAGTTAATTGTTTCAGAAAATATGCCTTAAATATTTCTATAATATATAAATTAGATAAATGTATTTTTAATAATTTGAATATGCAATCTTTTAACAATTACTTATGGACGTAAAGAGTATTTCACTCAGTCATACACTAAACTGTAATGTGCCCCACATCGATGAGTAAGTTAACAGAAGTTAGTATAATCTATTTTGCTTAGCCGATGAAGAGTTTTCTAGTGCTCAAATCAAGAATGGAGGTGCTTAAGTTGTGATTAAATGGTTTACAAATCCTCTCTAACACAAATATGAGTACATTTAGTTTAAATTATACTTGTCCCATTCCTACCTCACTTTTGTACATAGGTTGAGATTTGCGGGAGAACCGAGATGAGTCCATATTTTTACAATTTATATTATGAAAATTTATTGATTGTTAATAATATTGCGTATAACCCGAACGGGTAGTAAGACGCGGTGCTAATAATGCTAATGTTAATAATATATTTCATTAGATACATTTAGTTAAATTTGCTACAAATCGTAATCTCAACCGTATTTGAATCTTTGTAATAGACGTTGCAGTTTGTTTACGACCTTTTCTTATTTTCTAAAAAGTATTTGGTTCAAATGTCACTATGTCAATGACAAATATTTAAGAACTTTTGAGATTACTATGTGCAGCAAGTTAAACTGTATCCGCCGGAGTAACTTTTTATTTATTTTTGACAAAAATGTTTTTGGTTCTAAGAACTGAAAATACTAATCTTGGCTCACGTCCTTTTCCATCTTTCCCTTGAATATAGTTATTGGTGACCTGGCGGTCTAGGGGTAAGGTGTCAGACTTCTATGCTGGCGGCAAGGGTTCAATCCTTGGTCCCGGCAAAGATTTATCTGATTACCAAACCCTTCCTTCACCTCTGACAAGACATCTTGTGAATGTGTGGAATGCCAGGCCTCCACCGTGGTTCGGATTCCACGTTAAACTGTAGGTCCTCCATTTCATCTCACAATCACCCTACCATTACACATTAGCGTAAGTTCATATAACTCGAACGGGTAGTAAGACGCGGTGCTAATAACAATAATAATAATAATAATAATATAGTTATTGATTTGTGTCGACGGGAAAAATATAAATAATTATCACTACATTTTGAACACATTAATTCCTACTTTTTTTATTTATAACCAAACAGGTCATACACAACTCTTTAAAATATTTTACTTGACCAGAATCTCGATGGATGAAACGTCGCCTCCAATAAAAGCTATGTGAATACTAAAATATAGGTTAATATTTATTTATCAATCTCTTTCTTACAACTTTGCCAAAAAAATAAACGTTATTTATATAGAGTTTTGTCGTTAGGCTGGTGGAAACGTTTATTTTCTTTTGGCTTGAGGCCACAAGTAAAAATTAAAACAACAAAAAGGTCCTCTTTATATATTTTTCTAGGATATTTTATTTTTAAAGGATTTTATTTCTTGTTGTCTCAGCAACTTTTGTTTCAATCATTGTTATTTTCTTTTAGGAATAGAAATAAAAGATCGGCTATAGTATTCGTTATGTATTATTATTTTATGAATAGTAGCCTACAGTCTTTTCAAATAATCTACAGCTTTTCCCCCCACAATCCCATACTACCCGTTCAGGTTTTTCGCACTATAGCTATGCTAATGGGTTAAAGATCATGAAACACCCAATCAAAGGAAATCTACCCAGGTTTGGGGGGAAGTAGGGCCAGCCCAAAGGATCCATGCGCCCTGAGCCAGACTTAACCATTTGCACCCCAGTGGTATTCTGTATAATATAAATAGACCGCACCCCTTACGTGACGTGATAAAAATAATAGTAAAGATGATGATGATAATAACGATGATATTATTGTGTCAAAATACTAAGCGAAATAAAACAAAAATAAGAAATAAAAGAGACAAGTAAATCAAAAATAAGTGGCAACCCCTCTACCGCCCCCTAAATCGATATGTGCAAAAATATGATCTCTTCTTCCCTTCCTTATTTTCTTAATATATTTGGAAGCTTTTAATTAAATATCGAAGTGATTTGTTGACAAAGCGACACCGAATATCGTAAAAACATTAAAATGATTTTGTTGTTAATTAATATTTTCTTTTACAAATATATTTCTTGAAAATAGATCAAATTGATTTTTATTTCTTTATTTAGTAATAGTTATTGGATTATTTAATTTAAATTTATATTTTTTTAAATACTTAAAATATTATATTTTGTTAAAATACGCTCCTAGAAAGTACGCGTGAGAGAAAATATAATAATATTATATAGAAAAAAAATTAAGTTCACCTAGCCTGGATTAAAACGCCTTCCCTATCACCTAAAATCCATATAAAATTAGCCTGAAATTTGGTTCGCTTGCCCACCGATGCAGGTGAATAAAATTAAATCCCATCTTTTCAGTGTAAATTCTTTCTAATATTTTGTATAGTTATAATCCTCAGACCAGGCGTTAGTGTGTCGGTTGCAGGTGAGTTGTGGCGGCAGACAGTTGAATGGAGACCCGGGCTGTTGACCCAACCTAACCTAACCTAACAAACCTTAAAATATTTGCCAAGCCATTAAACGACAAGAACTGAGGAAGTTTGAAAATTACAAGAGATGTCGACATGAGACGATGATAGTTTATATCTGAATTTTAAGACAGCATGAGAGAAAGCGCATTGCTAATTAGGTGGACAACACTCATACCTCTCTCTCTATTTTTCTCTCAAGTCAGGGGGCTGCAATTCGTACGTGTCTCTCAAAAAGCCGGGCCGTAACTCACCCTCACAGAGTGCCTGGCTAGTAATTTAAATATCCCTGATGCAATTCCCGGTGTTGCTCAGTAGTGGTTTTTACTTTTTATAAATCTATTCTCTCACTGTGCTAAAAAAAAAAAGATGACAATGAAACTGGGTGTGGTGTTTGTTCTAGAATCTAGTTGGTACAGTTTTATTTTTATATTAATTCTATTATTCTAAAACCAGAAGCTAATTTTGTCACAATGGTGTAAACAGAAATATTAAATGGTTTTTACAATATTAGTCCGTTTAATTAATTATGTGAATAGAAATCATAGAACAATCCATAAGAAATTTTTATTCGAATCTTTTGATAACTTTTAATTAATTTATCAATTGAAACATCTTATAGGCCTGTCCATTGCCACATTTTAATGACTTTCAAACAATGCTGGTGGTTTAAAGTGGGCTTACTGTAAAAAAATCACTGTACCTTATATATAAGTCGTAAACCAATATAATGATTTGGTTCAGAAATTACATCTTAAATACTTCTGGTATTTTATAATATTAATAGCTTCACAAATATAAATAGTTTTCGTGACCAACAATTTTATCTCTGGCGCTACTTGTGATTTGAAGATGAATTATCCTTAACATTTATTTCGGACTCAAGATTTTTTTCTGTTTTAAATTCTAGTGATTACTATCACAGTCTTCTTTCAACCCTATATTAATCCTAACTAAGATGATCGATAAGGATCCAACTGTTTTGATGGTAGGATGCAGGAAAAGATAGTATTAACTTTTATTTTAAATTATGGCGTATAACCCCCTGGTAACTGAGACTTAACTTAAGGGTTAGGAAAAATTATGATTGTTTAAAGAAAAAGTGTACACCATCGGCTTTGACAGCGGAATTAAACCAACAGTGATAAATCTCTTGTGGAAAACCACCCCTAAGCACACCCAGCTCAGATTCTAACCCAAGCCTCATATTTACCGGCAAACTAGTTTATTTTCAAAATGATGCCTTGTACTATGTGGCCACAGCTATTGTAAGCTACAGTCCCATTTCCATGTAAGCGCCTTTTAGATTTTTTATTTGTTTATTTGCTGCCAACATTTAAATTATTTTACCATAGTATTAATATTATTTTAAAGTTATTGATAATATCATATAGTAAAAGTGACAGCTTCAGATTGTAAGACCTGACGTATGAATACGTGAAATAAGGTCTAGTAGCCTTTCCAGTTGTTAAATAAGGCTTCTTCTGTTAAATCTGGATGGCACAATGCAAAATAAAAGGTATAACATTTTGGACAAAACATTTCAGAATAGATTTTCTTATCAACAACTTAAACTTCAATTCTGTGGGTTTTTCAATCAAATATTTGTAAAATAAAATTTTAGGCGTTTCTTGATTCAACATTCATTTTATTATTTTATTTTTTTTAGAAACGCGTTTTACTATCCATTAAGGCTATATACACCGATGGTGGCTACTAACTATGCAAATATATTAGTACTGGATAAGGATGAAAAAGAGAATAAGTGTATCCGCAATTGTGTTGAGACAAAGTGTTACATCACATTACATTCAGAAGTAGCAAGTATTTGGAGACTGTAGGTTATGCTATGAACTATAATGTGCTTTTGTTACATGAATATTATGCTACTCGCATCGGCGAGAACATGGGAAAATAAACCAGCCTCGTCTAGTTTGGTATACCGTTGATGTGAAGCTTAAGGTTGTAGATTCGGGGTTTAATAAAGTGGTTTCTTCTCAAATGATATGCACTCTACCTCTACGCAAATTATAAGATCTAAATATATATTTAAAAAACTCAAACTTACCCATACATAAATAAAAACCATGAAATGCGTTACAATCAAACAACGGACAATTTTCTGTTACAGATTTTTATAAATATTCACAGTTATGGTAGTTGGTCGTCAACTTGTACTGAATTAAGTACAGAAATATCTAATTGGGCTATAAGCCACACAGGTCAAACAACTGTCAAGGTAGGTGCACAATATTCCTCTTCACATCGTTTCGGCTCGATGTTTATTTTAAATGTTGTCACACACCTGTCCGTATCACATAGAATCAGTTAATTTCTACACTTGTAGTTCCATTAACCATAAACCTTGCTACCACCATATTCTTATCGAGTTCCTACAGCCTTAACAGTTTCATTTTGTATTTTTAGAAGAAATATCTACTACCATTTATATTTTGATTTGAAGTAGATATTGTTCCTTGGTGGTTAAGCTAGATAAATACTAACTAATACTATATTAAGACATACATTATATTTCTAAACATGATTCAAGAATTCAGTCTCGTATTATATATCTAAATTAAAATAAAATTACTCTAGGTACTCAATACATGTCTTATAATTATAAATACAAATCACTTAAAAACTAGCTATTAAACTAAAAAACCTTTTATGTGCCACTACATTTAAACGGATATCAATATTGAAAAACTATATACTGTGCATATATAATTTTGTCTAGTTCCATTACATGGGGACATTTTTAAAATTTATTTACTGTAAATAATCTTTAACTTTAGGTTTAACTACCAGATTTCGGGTCTTATCTCCTATTTACTTTCTTAATATTCCTCTATATATTGTTATTTCATTATATTTACTTCTAGTTATATATATTATTATTATTAGCACCGCGTCTTACTACCCATTCGGGTTATATGCACTAGTTATATATAGAAGTAAAGATCCTTAATACTAATTTTATATACTAATCTAACTGACTTAAATCTAACTAGAATTAATGCAGTGTTCTACATTTATACGCGGGAATGTCACCCGTTTTTCTGGTTGAACTATGGGGGCTTTTATTGATGGCATAGAGCTACGATTGACCAAACTGTTTGATTGCTAGGCAGTCAGCCTTCAGACCATTTGATCCCCTGCTCGCCCGCCAGTGCAGACCTCGGATTACACTTGTTGTCAAGTTTTTTGAGGCCATGAAGCGCCTTAGACGATCCAGTCATCTTTTGTACGCTTGTCTCAATGTTATTATAGTTTTTTTTGCCTGTCGAAGTTGGCAGTACCAAGCTCTCCAGTTCACTTTAGCGATGTTATGTCAACGTCGTCCTTCTCCCACACTTACCGTATTGTAACTTCCCCCTGAGGTTAGATCGAGACGTATGAGGTCGCGGTCACTACTGGTAGCATACTCGAGGACCTGACATCCTCTAATCATGTTGGCGGCTGCGATGTTACATAGGGTTACGTGTTTAATGTTGACCCTCCCGCTCTTCCTGAAAATGTAGCTGGGTTGTTAGCCTCGTTATCAACTTTGAGCCACCTGACATTTATCACCTCTTCTAGTGCCTCCCTTCTCTTGTATGTTCTCGAACAAAACCACACGGGTTACCAACATTTAGCATCAGCAGCGTATATTGATGAAACTTCTGGAAATGCACTTTTAATATTTTCCTGTTTCTCCAAGTTTGGTTCTATTTCATCACTGTATTGAAATACATATTCCCCAACATATACCTGCCTATCTTTGTTATGAGTTCCACCCTATAACAGCACTCCACGGTTTGATCCCAGTTGTTATAATCTTCGTTGTAACTGGCCCGTGTGTAATCTTCCCATTCTTGCTATATGGCTCCTTCAGACATACAACGTTTAATCCATCTCCTTGATGAACCTTCATATCTCATCTCATGGGAAACACTTCTCGTCCCATTCAGCTTTCCCACTTTAACATTGCTATTAAAATAATTTTCCTCTATTATGTCGTGGAAATGTTTGGTTAAAATTGAAGCACGCATTTGAAAGTCACCGAATAACAGACAGACATAGTTTTGAGTGGCTTCTATCTTTAAATGGATAGCAATATTGAAAAATAATTTTAAAAAGAGTATTTCGTCCCAACCTAAAAAAAAGTCCATGAAGTCATGATTTTTAATTTCGCCCCTAATTTGACAGTATTATTATTATTATTATTATTATTATTATTATTATTATTATTATTATTATTAGCACCGCGTCTTACTACCCGTCCGGGTTATACGCACTTACGCTAATGTGTAATGGTAGGGTGAATGTGAGATGAAATGGAGGACCTACAGTTTAACGTGGAATCCGAACCACGGTGGAGGCCTGGCATTCCTCAAATTCACAAGATGTCTTGTCAGAGGTGAAGGAAGGGTTTGGTAATCAGGTAAATCTTTGCCGGGACCGAGGATTGAACCCCGGCCGCCAGCATAAAAGTTTGACAAATTTGACAGTAATCGTATAGCAAACATCCTGATATACGGAAAGCTAGAGAGACGAAATTCCATATGGTAAAGTTAAAACATGGCCTCGTTGTACTAGGTCAATTATTTTTTATGAAAGTGAGGAAAAACTGTAATAGGGAACATTTTAAGAACCGGTGTGGCACGACATGAACCGGTGCTGTAAATCAGAGTGTGCACCTTCCTTAACACGCACGAAGATGAAAGTTTACGTCCCTCCAGAGAAGTGTACTCTCTTGCTTATATTCACTATGACGAACAAGAGGAAGTAGTAGGTAGGGGATGGCTAAGGAGGAAGAGAGAGAGAGAGAGAGAGAGATAAAAAGGAAACAGGAGCAAGTTTTACCTAGGAAAGAAATAAAAATAATAGAAAGAAAATATGGAAGAGGAAATGCGAATTTCCATTAAGGAAATCTCTTTCTCCGGCGCTCGTCTAGAAGTCTTCGGGTTGGATCTCCGGTGGATGTTACTGGCGTATCCAGGATTTACCTCGCCTTTCAGTCCCATGCAGATGGGATACCCTTCCAAGGGAGAGTGGGCCAAGCCACTTGGAATGGGAGGGAAAGAGAAACAACCGCATAGATCACAATCAAAACATTTAAAAAAATTTTTAGGTTAAACAGATATTTGATTTGTCACAGTCATCAATTGATAAATTGGAAACTATGCGTGCAGAGGTTTAAATTATTTTAGATAATGAATTATTAAAGCTATACCAAAATTCTATGATGCCAACAATATGCAAAATGTGATATAATCCACTCAAGACAGATAACACTTTATAATTACATTTAATCATACGAGTATAATGATTGCTACTAATATTGTGAACAACTTTCGGAAAATTATCAAAGGAATTTTCAGCGTTTAGTCGTTTATTCATACATTTATCACTGAATTTACACTACGTTCTGGCTATACGCTAATATAAATAGAAAATATATAGTCTAAGAGAAAATGTACCCATAATTACTTAGAGAAAGATTGAGAACTCGTTTAGGATAAAGCAACCTCTGTGAACTCGATCGGGATTTGAACCCCAATATACTCTCCAGAGTTAATCTAGTCTAACGCGAGAGTGACGCGTAAAATATGGCATATTGCTCAATACAGGCTCGTAAAATATTCCAGATATGAGTTTTACCCCATTTTCATACAGAATAATGAGTACGATGCTATGTGGACAAATGAGCACCAAATTTATGCTTGGATACAAATTTTCAATTTTATATTCTTCATGGTCTTAGCGTTTTATCACTGATAAACACACAGGTTCTTTATTAATGTAGAATACTAGCAGAAGTACCTGGCATTGCGTGGTTACTCTAGGAAAAGTTTTACTTTGCTTCAAACGACAGGGTGGAAAACTTTTATTTTATTTTTTTCGACCCAGTTTTTAATAACTTAAAAAAATCAAATTAAAAATTAAAAATTCTATATTTGAGGTGTGCAGGTTTTTTACCCAGGAGTTACTAAAAGATCAGAGCGCTGCGTCTGGTGGATATCCCGCAATATTCGTGCCACTATTTTAATAATAGAAGAATTGCTTACAGGAAAGAATGACAGGAACCAATATGGAGGTAAACACGTGCTATCATCTCTACATACAATAAAACCCTAAACTTGTATATACATTCGAGCTTCCGTTTGTTTGTTTGTTTGTTTGTTCGTTTGTTACCAGTAAACTCATGAAATACTCACCGGATGGAAACGGAACTTCTTCTGTTGTACTCCTTTTTTTTTCAGGGAACCATGTCAAGCAATATACCATAACGCTAGTTAATCAATGAGCAAATTAGGATCGAAAAAAAACCCGGTGTAAGCAGTGAACGTTCGTCGTGGCTGGTATGGTGGGTACATATGATGACACGTGATGTGAATGAGGGAGGTGAGGGGTAGGTAATGAGGGTGAGTCCATGTTTATTCGTGAATATTCGTGCACCCATAAAGTACTGCTCTTGAAATTTCATTCATTTATAGCATTCGAAGTGGTCGAATATGTTGATGTTTTGTTTAATGGTGAGCGAAGCCGTGGGCAAAGGAATATACCTCTCTCTCTCTCTCTCTCTCTCTCTATATATATATATATATATATATATATATATATATATATATACATATATATTACTATACAGATAGAAACACCATTCACACTTTACACTGATGCTACTGGAAAAAGGAGAGCTCAGTTAACACTTAACTCTGTTGTCAACAAACAAAGAGGAATATGATTTAGAGTTTACAATGTTCTCACTGGAAAAAATTAATAAAAATAGTTAGGTTTAAAGTTGCATTGCTACCACTAGAAAAAAGAAGAACACATTTTACTATTTACAATGTTGCCAAATAAAGAATAATAGAAACACAGTTTATAGATTGCATTGCTGACACTGGAACCAAATGAACATAATTAACACTTTATAAGACTCAACAGGAAAAAATCAGAACAGAGCTTTACTTTCCTGTTACTGAAAAAGAGACACATTGGTTTACAATCCACACTGCTGCCACTGGACAGAAACAATCAACCCTCTGTGAAGAAAATGTACGGCTTCCAATCAATCTTTAAATATTAATAAACCACCATTGTAATCTAAATAGTATTAAAAGAATGCTTCCTTATCTTTCTTTTTTTAACATTATGGGCATGCGTTTGTTATAAATTGGAACAAATTACTGAATACACTTACCGGCCGCTCCTCCATTGGGATCCGTTTATGTTATTTTCATGTTACCCTATCAACGAAGCTGGTAATGCAGTCCCTTTATCTGAGTCGGTAACGCACCTGTCTACTGCTCCGAAATACCAGCTGTTACTTCCTGTCTTTTTAAAACCTCAAAATTAACCACTTATAAATAAGGTTAATATCCTTTTACTTATTGGTAAATTAATGTTATGGAAACTGGCTGTCATGATTGTGAACGAACTTACCTATAATAAAATTATATCTAGACTAAAAAATATAACCGTTATGACGTTGCTGCGAGTGGATCACAAGTTTCAAGTTCTCAGAATCACAATCGAGACCTATGGGGGTAACTAAGGTAGCTAAGATATTGGCAATAAGATGTTGAGTTTTGGATTTAGAGCTCCCTCTTACTACGCGTTTGGGTTATACGCTTATGTATTAATTACTCTAATGTAATAGGTGACCTGGTGGTCTAGGGGTAAGGTGTCAGACTTCTATGCTGGTGGCCGGGGTTCAATCCTCGGTCCCTGCATAGATTTATCTGATTGCCAAACCCTTCCTTCACCTCTGACAAGACATCTTGTGAATGTGGGGATTGCCAGGCCTCCATCGTGGTTCGGATTCCACGTTAAACTGTAGGTCCTCCATTTCATCTCACAATCGCCCTACCATTACACATTAGCGTAAGTGCGTATAACCTGAACGGGTAGTAAGACGAGGTGCTAATAATAATAATAATAATAATAATAATAATAATAATAATAATCTAATGTATAAGGGTTTTGGGAGTTTGAATTTAGAGGAAGTGAACCAGCATTTCCATGGGGAGAGAGTGGTAAACCATTTAGGAAAACCATCCTCAGTACACCCGACCAGCATCGAAATCCAATCTCCCCAATATAAATAGTCTAGCTTAGTGTGAGTTTGATGCCTTAGACCATGTGTCCACTGAAGCCGGTTGTGTTTATGTTAAATATTGACAAAACCCATAGCTGTACACCAGTTGTATGTTTACTGAATTAAACACAAAACTATTTTCTATGACTCTATACATATACTTTTCAACAAAGTTAAAAGATATGAAATTTTCCAATCTAAAAAGTCCAAAAATTCACCTAAAAATCCAGGACACAAAAGATAGCTAGAACTGGATCATATATTTTTAGCACCATGTCTTACTACCCATCCGGGCACTTATGTATTGGTTACGCTAATGAATCAGGGATGAGTATGGTTAAAATAGATGAAGTGTACTCGTATATACATGGAGGTAAAGAGGAAAGCAGCATTTAGGGAAAACCTGCCACAGTGCACCCGACTGGGATCTAACTCCAATCTTTCCTTTGCCAGCAGCCAATATATTACGAGACTAGTGCCCTAGTCCATGTGGTAACCGAAGAGGGTAATACTCTTTTAAAAATATATGTTTGGAGGTTTTTGAATTGCCTCATATGATAGCGTTGGCACTATCACCAAGCACTCACCCACCTTGGTGACCTAATAGTCTAGACTCTAGAGCGTCGCACTCGTAATAGACGAGGCTATCAATTAAGGGGAGATGGGGTTAGAATCTTGGTCGGATCTACTGAGGGTGGTGTTTCCTAAATGGTGTACTATTCTTTTTCCACATAAATTCGGATAGACTACCTTTAAAATGCTCCCTTCCTCACTCCTTGGTAATAGGACGCAGTGAAGAAAAAAAATCTTGGAAAAAAAAATCGGTAAACTTGAGAATGGCGAAACAGTTGAACTACTTCAAAAAACACAATTAAATTGGTAGATAATCATATTAAAGTGAACTCAATTTCCCTGTTGACAAAATAAGGAAGCATATAGTCATAAGTTTATAGGTTTTCTGTTTTAAGCAAAATCTTGGCTCTATTTTCCCAACTAATCAGTCGTGATATGAGCTCTTAAACACCATTTATCACTTTTTTTTAACCATTATATTACTGTCCAATTAGGTGTACTATAGTTTCGGAATAAAGTATAACTGTCAGCCGGTCCACACGAATTGCGGGACATTCTGTAATCTCATTCAACTCCTATCCACTAGCCTAACCTATCCTAATTCAGCCTAACTTAACCTCCATGTCAGTTTTGAACAAAGTCATTATGAATTTAATTCTTACTCCGCAGTTCGTGTAAGAGTACTACCAAGCTCGCAATAGTTGTTCGGCAATCCATGTGCACCGCTTCAATTATCTGAGAGAACCATGTATGATATATTTAAAAAAAAACTATATCTACTTTTAGCTACTCAAACTTAAGGTAATGTGATATGAAGTTGTCACTTTTAGTAAATATTTTCAACACCTTTACATAAATGACAATAAAATAGTGAAATAAGATAAATTTTGATCAGCAAATAATATTATTTTTATTTCCAAAATGCCCTTTCTGTGAAAAAATGAATTATAGCAAAAACAATAACGCTGCGCTGGAACAAAGTCTGTCACCAAAGCTAGTATGAGCGCTTGGCGCCAGATGGCATGCGGGAGACGGATAGCCTTGATACCACACGTGATCTGTTGGTTGTACTCTGACATGTGCACATATACACACCACACGTTAACATAGTTCCACGCTTATTTAGGCAGATAAACTTTAGGTTAACTAGACACTTCCGGATATTTCTTTGTCTAGGTTTAGATGTTGTGGGTTTATTCTCGTCAGAAACAGATGTTTACGCTTGGGAAGAAATATTACAAAAATAAAAAAGAAGTTGTTTATGATTATTAATTTAAGGAATAAATAAGCCAAATTAGGGTAGCTGCACCATTTTTTTCCAACCCCTCTTTTTTACCTCACCTTTAATTTTTTATTTTCCAGAATATTTCTAATTTAAGCCTATATAATTGTCCCAAACACTTTGAATAAAAAATCACAGACTACTAAGAAAATATAGCCAAAACTATGTCTGTTTGGTTTTCGAAAACTCAAAAGGATTACATTTAAAGCTACAATCAATTTGAATTGAATTATTTGAGGCAGTTTAATTTTTTAAATCGTAATGAGCTGTATTAGGTGAAACTAAAAATACGTTTACATTTGATTTTTTTTTTCGATGTTTTCAAATCCACATCCTACCTAGGGACTTATGAGCTGCTATAAAATTAATATTACAATTTCACCAATAATAATTTTAAAAACTTTCATAAGATAAAAAACAATAAACAGCAACTTTTTTCTATTTAAAGAAAGATTTACTAAAAGAGGACTTTGATAAATATAATATTTTGATGAGGAATAAATTAATAAACATTTTATTATTATTGACAGTAAAGATAATAGCTATATTCATATTTTAAAATAAAATATTAATCAATACCCTGTAATATATAAAATATCTAGTTTATAAAATATTTTCTTGAAGTTTAAAATGAGTACTGGATGGCTGTAATATTCAGATTAAAAAAATAGTGTTAAACATTTTAACCGATATCACCAAGAAAAAGTAATGCTAATGTTAAAAGCAGCAAAACACATAAAATTTGTTTCCTTTAATAATTTCCAAATATTCTCTAATTTCTTGAAATGAACTGTCGCTAGCTCATCACTAGGCTATCAGCTTCTTGTTACTATTTTTGAATTTCTCTTTCACTAGAAAAATATCATTTTTCAATTAATTTGGTTGAAAATAGCACTGTACAGGGCTTAATACACTAAAAATTTAATTTGTAGTAAATATAAAAATTATGTCGTAAGAGGAGAATCAACCTCTTAGCCGCTTTTGTTTGTCTTTGGTAACACATCGCTATAAAGACAGATACACTCTTATACAGACATCCACAATATACAGTGTTGACAGTTTGCCAGACAGCTAAAATAACTAACAGTTATTCTTTTTAATTATGCTAAATCTTAGGGTGGGTATTTTAAGACATTGAGCTGAAAGTTAAATACACACAAGCCCGTATTTTTAAAAACTATGTATTATGTATAATTCTATAGAAAATAATATCACAGTTAAATCCTTTTACAAATGTAAATAGATTATTCTATTAAAGTACTAATAGCTATTACGAAAAAACTTTTTCTAAAGAATATCTTGCATGATTTGTAGAGTTACATTAATGAAATAGATTGATTGTATCATTTGGGACTTGAAAACTAAAACATCAGTAAAAAATAAACTAAATATTTCAGAGTCTTTTCTCTTAAACGTGAATTTGAGGGTTTTACCAGAGATTTATAGGACCCTTTTTTCATCCTTGGTGAGCTTGAGGGTTTTGCCAGAGATTAATAGGACCCTTTTTTCGATCCTTGGTGAGCTAATAAATAAATTACAATTTCTGTGTCTTATTACAAAATATTGCAACAATCGTCTCCAGATTTGTGTGTTTGGTAATTAGTATAAATAATTAGCTTAAGATAATTTAGGATATTTAGTAATTATTACGTATGTTTATTAGGTTATTTAAATAAATAAATGAAACATTCTCGGTGGATTCGGGACTCAAGCCCGGGATTCTTAACTCCTCAACCATAATGATATGTTAAGTTGGATCTCTTAAAAATTCTCTCCCAATAGATAAGAATAGAGAAAACGATACAGACGAACTCATAATAAGATCAAGGGAAATTGTTCGGGGAAGTTAGGTAAAAGTTGTATTATAAAGCTTAGTAAAGCTTCTCAATTTTCTACAAAAAAAGGAACTTGTGGGTTTACAATGGTCTCCCCTCAATGAACGGATCCAAGCGTATAAGAGGGTAGTTACCCTCCCAGTTTCAACCCTTCATTCACCCTTCCCATCCCCTAGTATCATTCACTGCCTATGGCCGGTCGACGATAAGGAAGGTTGTGGGATTGAGAGGGGTACCAGAATCAAATCAAGCAAAGAGGTTCACAACATTACATGAGCAGAATCTTTGTAATACGAACTTCTATGGAATAGAAGAGCGCTTTTATTTATGTAATAAATGGTAAGACGCAATCGTTTATGATTTCTTAAATAAAGCCTTAGTAAGGAACAAAAATGTATTCAGTGATATTTTGCATGTAAACCAATTCCTCAAATACTCACTTTTAACAACATTGTTAGAGCAATTTTCAAACACACTCAATTAAAAAGAATATTCACATAAAATTATTCTTAACTTAAGATTTCTCCAAAATTCAATAACTTTATTATATTAGATATTTAAAATAAATGGTACAGAAGTCCACACGGATTTTCTCGCTCTATTGTTTAAAAATGGAGATGTTTACTCAAAACTCGTAATATATGTGAAACGAAATAATATACACTAACAAACCCAAGCATAAATTGCGCTAGAATTATGTAAAACTTCTTTTAGTCCTGATTTTAAATTTTATAATTTTGTTTTTAAAGAATTAATGTCCTCATTAGTATGTTTGGACCGTTAAAAAATATCAATGTTGGGTCCAAAAGGGTCAACACTACGTATCAAATTTCAACTTCCGGTTAAAATTTTTGAAATTTTATGAGGTGTTGCAAATCTTAATGCCATCGCATTGCTATTAAATTCGTCATTTATAAATTTTGACCAATAAAAAATGTAAATATTTATTATTAAGTATAAATGGATATTGATGATTATTGTACTAACATTTCTCCTAAGAGGTTTAATGAAAAACAACATAAACTTTTAAATTCTTACTTATGTTTAATTACGCTATGACCTTGGAGAATTATTGCGTTAACACTTAAGTAGTATTTCTTTAAAACTAAAGATCACAAAATTGTAATTATATATTTGCCAATATCTCAGAAGCTGATGGATTTATAAAAATATATTTCATATAAAAGCTATTTATTTTTAATAGCACTACAATTTTGCGTCGATAAGCTATTTATTATCTCAAATAGTTGCGGAGATATGGAAGTTTATGCTTCTGTAAAGTCCCCTAAAATTCATTTTCATAGTAAAATAAAATAACCAGTTTATTTATAATCTTAATTATCACCTAGATACGAATTTTAATCAAAATATTTATAGTCTATTTTGAGAAAATCGATTTTTTTCTCTTTTCGCCTTTTCTTAATCTACTCTTAATTTTAAGTTTAAACAGACACACAGACAGACGTCATTGCAAAGACCACTATTTATTGTTTGAGGTTATTGAGACGTCGACATCCATCAACATTTCAGGTTAGATTTTCTTTTGTGGTCCCAATATTTTTATCTTTTGTGTTCGAAACGTTAAAAATATATATATAAATATATATATATATATATATATTTACGTATAACATGAAAGTTATTGGTTTTATAAAAATATGATTATTGTAAAATATGTGTATTATAAAGAGTATTATAAATTTGTAACGATAAGTAATTTCATATCTCAAATAGTTTAGGAGATATTATATAAAAAAGATAATTTACTCTTCAGACCGGAGCCCTTGAAGTAATTTTTCCGAAATATTGAGAGTAGCCATTTTATTTGGGATATTTTTAAATGTTTAGAAATGAAATTTAATCAAAATCATTCTAGCCAATTTTGAGAAAATCTACTTTTTCTTTTTTTGCCTATCAGTAAACTACCCTCAATTTTATGGTTATATATCCAATTCCAAAAAACTCTCGGGGAAACCCTACGAAAACCCTAGATACCCAATTTTAGCCTCAACAGTAAACTATTTAGGCTCTAGTTGGAGGTACAGACAGACAAAAATTCAAAAACAATTTTTTTTTGATTCGGGGGGTCATGAAACTTTAAGATTGATCAAAATCTTGATTTCGATTTTTTTTGACGATCACAATATTTTATATACCTGTAAGACACCGAGAAAGTAAAAATATTGATCAAAACTAGTTGAAGTAACTTTCGAAAAACTTGGAATTAACAAAAAAATCTCATTTATTACCCTTCATTTTATGTCTATAATTGAAATCAAGATTGTCGTCAACATCTATCAAGATTTAACGGAATAATTTATACCATTTCAGCTGTAGCCCCAGGTATGCTCAGACACATGGACATATTTTTAAAACACATCTTCTATTGATTTTAGGGTCATAAATAACGTCTATTTATATGGTAAAATAAAAAACTTCATTGTTTGATTTGTTTATTACAATACAATAACTTTTGAATGTCATCCGATATAATAATATAGTTATATTTATATAAATGCTTTCTTAATAAATCAAGTTGAAACTTTGGAAAAAAAACTTTTCACTTAATACAAGTTTAATTTTGTAATGTATTGAGATTATTCCCTTTCAAATAATAATATATTTCGCTATCTCAATAGAGATTAACTTCCCTACGAAAGTAACCTTAGCTACACTTTTTGAAATAAAAGCGTGTTGTATGTTTTGATCATTTCTATTTTTAGATCTCAGCTTATTTTTTAATAATTATTACATTTTAATGAAACCATTAAAAAATATATGTAGGGTAAATGGGAGGAAAATATGAATTTAATAGGGGCATAATTATGAAAAAGTATAGTCTATGCCTCTACGGGTTTTTTTGCCTTATCTAATTGCTTATGCCTTTTATCCGGAAAAAAAATACATGAAAAAATTAAAAAGGAGGAAGGTACAAACACAACCAAAACACATAAAAAAATAAAAAATATAGCCATATTTATGGTCCAGTAGTCAGAATTCCTCACTACTGATATATAGATCCCAGGTTCAATCCCCAGCGCTTCCAGATATTTATGTGAAGAAGAAGGTTTGTAACGGTGTCAACTCAGCCTCGTAAAGACAATGGAGGAGCTAATTTCATAAAGAAGTAGTGGCTCTGGTCTAGAAAACTGAGACTAGTGGTTTCAGGGTTAATTGTTCTGATAACATTACAGATTTTACCCGTAAATTTTGGCACTATCTTCGCCAACATGCGGTGGCTACTTGGCCGGTAGAGCTCGCTTGCACGCTGACACCATGGAGATATTTTTAACAAGATATTAAGATGTCAAGTTTCTCGTAAGGATGGAGGATTGTCATTTTACGACTATTCAATAATTTAATCCAACAATTAAAGGGAAGAGAAAGGTAAAATTTAAAAGATATTCACTATCAATAAAATTGAAGGAGAGTAAGAAACAATTTATGAAAAAAAAGTCTGAGTATGCCAGAATGAGATATTCGAAATTCTAAACTCACCTTCACAAGAAATCCAGACAAGGCGAGATTAACACATTTATCTGTATGCTCGCTGATGTGGGATTAATTATATTCAAGGACATTGAGAACTGTATTTATTTTATTTTTATATTATTACTATTATCTTACGCCAGAAGTCTTATTTCTTTCTTATTTACCGGTGACGGGAGGACGGGATCCAGATCCCGGACAAGATTTTTCAAAAACATTTCAAATTACTCAAACACAAATGTGGGTGTCTCTCTCTAAAATCTTCCTTATTAATCCATATCCCGTTTGTGCACATTTGCGTATAGCCCGGGTGAGTAGCGAGACGTGCTGAAAGTAACGTGTTCTAAATTTTTAGTTTTATTTCTTTGACGATGACAATTTTATTATAAAATCTGATTTTCACTTCTAGGATACACCTAATAAAATTATGATTCTTAAATTTATCAAACAAGTAGCTATAATACAATCAAAGTAAATTAAAAAAACTCTATAATGGTTAAAATTATTTATTTATTCACGGCGTCTTGCGATTTTCAGTAGATTAAAAGAAATATAAAATAAAAACAATGAAAGACTTTACCAATATGGATTTGAATTAAATATTCTTAATTTGCTTAATTAAATCTCTGGTTAGTATGGAGAAAACATTTTTTTAAATTTTATTATTTTAATTAGTTCAACTTAACCTCCTCAAATAAATATATTATATGGAACAATCTATAAATACAATTATTTGATCTATGCTAGATTACCAAATTTAATAACATATATATGTTTTGACATCATTATTTTAAATTAGTGACCTAGTAAAGTGTTAAAACTATTAAATGTAATGAAACAAATAGCCGAAACTATTGTTAATGCATTTTAGTGGGGATATTCCCTCTTAGATGTCATATTCTGAAAATTGAAAAATGACACCTGGACACGGGAATCGAACCCGGGACCTTCGGCTTAGTACGCCAATGCTCTTACCACTGAGCTATCCAGGATTCGTCCCGTGCCCATGGTCATTCTTCACTCATAGTTTAAGGCAGAGTCTAAGATGGACGTGCGGAAGTCGTCAGCTTATAAACATGTGATTATATGAGATCACAGCCATCAGACCACGCAGCCATTAGCGACTCGGTAGTTGGCAATTTAGCAGCCATTCGACAATTATATATATATAATTGTACAGGATCTTGTATATATTCATGAAACAAATAGCCGAAACTATTGTTAATGCATTTTAGTGGGGATATTCCCTCTTAGATGTCATATTCTGAAAATTGAAAAATGACACCTGGACACGGGAATCGAACCCGGGACCTTCGGCTTAGTACGCCAATGCTCTTACCACTGAGCTATCCAGGATTCGTCCCGTGCCCATGGTCATTCTTCACTCATAGTTTAAGGCAGAGTCTAAGATGGACGTGCGGAAGTCGTCAGCTTATAAACATGTGATTATATGAGATCACAGCCATCAGACCACGCAGCCATTAGCGACTCGGTAGTTGGCAATTTAGCAGCCATTCGACAATTATATATATATAATTGTACAGGATCTTGTATATATTCATGAAACAAATAGCCGAAACTATTGTTAATGCATTTTAGTGGGGATATTCCCTCTTAGATGTCATATTCTGAAAATTGAAAAATGACACCTGGACACGGGAATCGAACCCGGGACCTTCGGCTTAGTACGCCAATGCTCTTACCACTGAGCTATCCAGGATTCGTCCCGTGCCCATGGTCATTCTTCACTCATAGTTTAAGGCAGAGTCNATCTTAGACTCTGCCTTAAACTATGAGTGAAGAATGACCATGGGCACGGGACGAATCCTGGATAGCTCAGTGGTAAGAGCATTGGCGTACTAAGCCGAAGGTCCCGGGTTCGATTCCCGTGTCCAGGTGTCATTTTTCAATTTTCAGAATATGATATTAAATGTAAGTTCCGTGGCTGGGAAAATTGAGTCTACAATTTTACTCTGTGTGTGTGTTAGACTTGTTAATAATGTAAGGTCATACATATATTAATATATAAACAAACATATAGACTTGTTAATAAGAGAAGGACATACATATAAACAAACACATGTATGGGCATACACTATGGATGAATTCTTGAAAAAGAAGGAAAAAGGATATAATCATATTAAAAGTATAAAAACATACATATTTAGCCTCTATAAATAGTTAATAAAATTCGTTCTTAAAGATAAATAACACCAACTGCGGAATGTGTAACACAATTTTATAACTATCCTTGGATTTAAATCTTCCACCAGAGAGTTTTTGCCATCAAACTTAAAAACAGTTTTATAAACTGTTAAATTTTCTCTAAATAAAAGGTGTCATCTAAACTTTTACATGAAAGCCACACACCAAACCACTTTCCCTTTCACCAACTTACACAACTTGACACTTTGCCTCTGGTTAATTCTACTTGTTTAAACCACGGAGCTCCCGTCTAGCTAGATTACGTGTGAAGCTCAAATGAAAGGAGAATTGCCTGGGCATTGACTTTAAGGGACTATGGCCGATTCCCTCACACTCATTTATATATCTAAAGGCGAGATAATGATTTATATAGCTTTCAAATGATATTTTTTAAATATTTATTTTAGTACTGTTTTATCAAACCCTTTGTAAACTTTTCTTTTTAGTTTTCACTGCATAGTAAAAATACAAATTTGACAAAATATTATGTGTCTATGTGCCACTTAACTTTTGAACTACTGAACAGATTTTTACTAAATTATGTAATTGATTAATGTCCAGATATATTGAATAAGTTCATTAAAAATAATACAAAGCTCCCCGCAATGCTATTATTGACAGAATTTAAGGTAAAGTTAAAAGGAAAGCAAGTTAAGGTCAGTAACTAAAAATACAATTTTTAAACACTGTGTCTATGTTGTTTACACGTGTTTACCAATTTTTTCATAAGGGGTTTCATAAAAGGTTCCTATATACATGAATAAAATATCGTTTAAATCATATCTCATCAAATTGTATAGTAATTGAAACTATCAACAAATTATCCCGCGACTTAAAAATTATAACGTATCTTTATAATTATAAATGATGTTGTTAACTATGGTACAATTTGTTTGTTTGATGTGATACAATGAATATGGTTAAATAAAGGGCTAGTTTTGTCATCTTATCTTATTTTCAATTCAAATCTCCTTACTTAGGGAAGAAACCACCACCATAGAATGAAATATATGTTAAAGGTGAAACTTGGGGGATTAATGATTATAGTTACTGAAATAAGCCATACCTTAATTGTATTCAAATAAATTGAGCAGCACCTTTACGTGGAAATAAGACCCGAGATGCTTGGCTTGGCGTACCAACTCCTCTCAGCTTCTTACTCAGTTTAAATGTTACAAGCTTCGGTGGCAACATGATCTAAGACGTCAAGCTTGCCATAGGTTGGACTACCGACGACAGGGAGATCGTGGTTCAATCTTGGTCCTGTGTACTGAGGGTGTTTTTTTCCTAAATGGTATTTAACTCTTTCTCTGTGCAGATTCTGGTACACTTCTTATAAATTCAACCCTCATCATCCTTAGGTCATCAGCGTAGTTAGTACATATGCGTACAACCTGGACAAGCAGTGGGATAGAGCGCTAAAAAAATTCCAAAATGTAAATTTAGTAAGTTTTTATTTTATGATTTTATTAGTATCAATTTTGTTTTAATTCACCCCGAACTTCCCCTCATCCAGGCTATCAGTATATATATATATATATATATTAAGGGATAAGTATGAGAAGGGTATAGCTTAGAGGACACATACCCACATTTGCGTGGAGGTAGAAAGGAACACCATTTAGCGAGAGCCACTTTAAGTATACTCAGCTAGGATTTGAAATCCCACCACCCGTCACCGACAGACTAGGCCTATATACATGTTTTAGTTATTACATTATTATATTAAAGAGGTTCTATGGTAAGCAGACTAAAATATTGAAGTTGTCCCTAAGTATTGCCTAAGATATGTATTCCCTTATTAATTTGTGATCCTTTCTGTGCTGGACAATTAGGCTTTTTACAAAACAATGATTGTTTCGGGCCAACTTGAGTTCAAGGCTAGCCCACCAAATATTAAGTAACACAAACCAAGCAATATTGTTAACCAATATTATAAACAAGTATTATTCAACAAAGCTCCATTGGTGTTAATATAACCCATAACGTGGGCATTTGTTCTATAAAACTATATTTATGTAACATTTCATGTAGTGGTTCAGTTTAAGATCCCCTTGCTTCGTAATAGTTGTGTTCAAGCAGGTTTGTAACAATAAGTTTTCTATGAAAGCTTAATTTAATGACACAAATATTCATGTTTGTAAACATGTAAACTCAAACGGAATACAAATAGCACAAACATGGTTTTGTAACATTATATTAACATGATAAAATGGGAAAGATTAAATGAAAGTTCTCTAAATTAATTAAATTAAATGTTAACTAAAATATCTTTCTTTAGCACAAAACCTTACGTTTGGGTGTAATAGCTTTAGTCAATTTGATGGAAAAGTATGACACAATATCAAAATAAAATAATTATAGCACGTAGGTTAATTTTTTCTAATCGTTCACTGGTGGACACGTGAACTAAATGACAAGCTCATATATTTTGGTTCGTGGGCGATGAGAATATCTGGAATAGAATCCGGGTGTACTGAGGATAGTTTTCTAAATTGTTTCACTCTCTCCTTCCACGCAAATTAGGGTGTATTTCCTCTTGTTTTTACCTTTGCCAATCATAATGAATCAGTGCAATTGAACGCTTGTAGCTTGTATGGATAGGATAGTAATAGATAGTAGTAGATATTTTTGAACAACATTATTATTTAACAATTTCATCCATCTCCATGAGTCCCTACAGATAGATCACAACTAGTGAGTCATATTTGATAATGCTAAGACTGTATGATATATTGCTATCCGGGATGGAAAACTTGATTCTTCAATAACTTGATACCCTTGTTTCTTACCGGTATCCAAATAATCGATAATCGGTCTTAATATTACGATTCTCGATAATTCTTTTTTAGCTCTCAAAGAAAGTATTCGCAACTTAGCAAAACGGCAAAAAATTGAGAGTGGGAAGTAATTAATTATCTACATATTTGCTGTGATAACAAGTTGAGCATGAATGTTTTCCATACGAGGTCGGATGTTTGGGAAAATAATTAAATAGGGAATGTTCAAGAATTGATATCAAGAATCGAAATAATCAATTTTGAACTTGAGAGAACCGGAATCATGAAAAATAGGCATCGTAACGTATCTAATTGGTACTGTACATATTAAAGTATCAAAGAGAGTGTTTTTCATTAGTTTATTGTGAAAAGTTATGATCATTTTGACAACTACAATATCAATCAAACTTAATTCATTAATATTGCTTATTACAGTAAGTTTTGTATATTATCTAGAACTAGAGTCATATAACGCTCGATCACGACCGTCCGGTTTATCTAGTGGAAATGTTCATTCGATCGTGTGGAATCGTCATCAAAAGTCAAAAGAAATTATTTAACTAATTTAAATATATATATTTTTTATTTACGCTAAAATTTTGCTTTGATGGGGAGAGGGCATGAGTGTTTGAGGAGAGATTAAATTTAAGGAATAAACGTAAGATTATAGAAAAAAAATTTGAATGGAGTAACTATAAACGACCTTGTGTGGGACCTTTGATAAACTTATAGGTTGAGTGGGGCCCAAAAAAGCGGCCTATCTATTCTTTAGAAGAATTATTTTATTCCCTTATAATACTACTATTTTAGAAATATTTTAAAATGTTAATGAGTTATTTTTCTAACTTTCTTATAGAAGATTTATTTATATGACCTTTTCGTTTCCACCATCACACAAGTAGTCTAAGCTAAGAAATATTATAGCTATAAGTATCAGTTTATAAATCTGAGTTGGGTTTATAAAGATGTTATTTTTCATACAGTAACCATAAATAATACATTTTAGCTCAGCATAAAATAAATCAAAGCTGGCGTTTTATTGAGAACTTTTACGATACATTACGTTCTTTGTTGCAAGAAAATGAAGTCCATTGAAACTAACATTATTAGAGAATAACTTTAGTTCCCAAGTGCTATCAATATTAAGGAAATATTTCTCGAAAAATGACACCTGTCCAGGGGTCGAATGAAATATTTACATCAATAATTTTAAACATATTACCAATTATTTAGTATATTGGCACTAGGAACTCGAAAGTTAATTGCTGCATTTTTAAAAGTACGCCAACTATTCCTATCTTTAGATAGTTCTATCCAGTCCACCTCATTACACCCCATCTCTCTCAGGTCCATTATAATATATAAATTCGTCCCTGGTTTCCAGGTTTTCACAACGCCTAAGATTGATTTATTTATATATTATATCTAAGTGTTTTAAGAAACATCAATTTTAAAATAGTTTGGTAATATTTTACTAG
Organism: Timema douglasi; assembly: GCA_901482245.1. Taxonomy (NCBI): domain Eukaryota; kingdom Metazoa; phylum Arthropoda; class Insecta; order Phasmatodea; family Timematidae; genus Timema; species Timema douglasi. Next base: position 54,288 of record CABEEJ010001089.1, on the reverse strand, counting down.
TTGAGTTTATTTAAAACTCTAAACCTTAGTAAAAAGAAATTATTTTATATTTTTTTAAATATGAAAATAGTAGCATCTAAGACGGTTTGTTTTAACTAGTTCATACAACTAAAAATATTATCATATGAATGTCAGATACATATGTGAAATTAAATTAAATTAACTTAGTTAAATTTAATTTAAATGTAATATATCTATTTTTAAAACGAACATATGTTACTATGTCCTAGTACAAACTCAGGCTATCCGCATATCAACACTAATGCTTATTAATTAGAAAATTAAAATATTATATGAAATGTACGAGCATTTTACTCGAGGAGAAGTGTGAATTCATTCACAAAAACTCAATTCCAGACCTCTCGAACTTTAACCTCCACATCATGGCCAATGGTCTAAGACGTCACTCTCATGTTAGACTACCCCGCTGATGACAGGGTGTAGATCAGTGTTCGAATACAGGTCGGGTCTTCGAAAGATGGGTTTTCCTCAACGTTTTCCCACTCTCCTTCCACTCAAATGAGGGTACATTACCTCTATAATGCTTCCTTTTTCATCCCTACCCCATTGAAGGTATTATTATATTTGCGTACAACATGAACATATAGTATACTCAGTGAATAATAATAATAATAATAATAATAATAATAATAATCTCCACGTGTCTGTAAGGCCACACAAGATCAGCCTGACTTCCTTGTATGCGTATCCCCCGAGGTACTTATCCCAAGTGACTCTGTCCCCCGTATTTATATTTATAAACATAACTACTCTAAACTATTTGGTAATTTAGTTTTACTAAATTTATATTTTGGGACATAATTAAATTTCAATATAGATAAGAACATTAAATGTTGTCATTAAATATCTTACTCACTAAGTTTTGTGTAGATTTTTAAAACACAGTCTCTATGTGTGTTTTTTGTTTGTTCAATATTGCATACATATATGATAGAAAAGGGAGGTGGGAAACATTGAATACTAGTTTTATTTTTAAATGGTTAAACATTCCCTAAAATGTATGATTCAATTTTTAGAAAAGTTGGATGCTGTTAAAAAAAATACAAACAAATATTTAAAATTAAATGACGTTTTTTTTAAATTCTGCAATATTTATTTAAACATCAATTTATATAAATAAAAATTAATAGATTATATTATTCAGTAAATAAAGGTATATTATAATCATACAGTTTAAGTAGAAGTTTGAATAAAGATTCAAAGTGCTTCTTATTCGTAAATATTCGAGCTTTTTTCCATTTATTTAAAAATACTTGTCCATCCCAGCATTTATTTCATGTGCCGTATGAAAGGACAAGCTTTTTAATCTTGTGTTCATTTGTGTAGAAACATTTGCCATGACATGAACCGTCTAGCAAGGGTCTCCATTCCCCTTCACCCACCCCATCCCGCCCTCCCCCTCCCCAATAGAGAAAATAAAGTTTCAGTCGAGTATGAAATGGCATACATAATACATGAGTAAAAAAAAAAATGATGCACAAAGAAAACAGTTGTAAAAATAGATATATAAAGGGATGAAAACATTCCCAAAAAAGAATAACGATTCATAAAGAACAACAAAGCTTTGAGAGTGCATTTTTGGAACACTCCACAAATTATAACACACCCAAAAAAATTAATAATAAAATTATCTTCTCATTCCCTAAATGGGTTGGTTTGTTCTCTAAATTTGACTTAAGGTCACTTGATGCCCAATAAAACTGGCTAAAAAAAATATAAACCTTGTTTTTGTGGTCATTATGGATAATATTTTAATAAATTTGTATTGATATTTTATAGGCATTAATGATATTTATCTAATGTAACAGATAAAAGTTATATGAATTAACTCGTGAACAATTATTATTATTTAATTCACCTAATAATTTATTACATATATATAATATTTGAAAAAACGTATATTATAGTCAATACTCCCATACTTTGCAAATGTCAAACATAATAGTAAAAAACTTATTAATAAATTATGCAAGTTATAGCACTACATTTAGAAACGATATTAATATATATTATAAAAGTTATGTGGTGTCCGTTTGTCCCAAATTTTGGTCAAACTTCTCGATAAGGTACAAATTTGAAATGTTACACATTGTTTGCCTAAGTTTACAAGCTCCCCTAAAATCTTTAAAATATAAATGCTTTGCCGGGGGTTGGGAGGCAAGGGGATCCCACACACTGCGATCACGCGACTAGAGATCTAAATATTGTTTTAGTCTATGGTGCATGTCATCTTTATAAGAAAATCCGAAACTTTGAGAAAAACATGAAATGCCACCCGTTGGAGAAAGGCTCAGAACCTATTACTACCATTATAATGAGTTAAACGAGCAGTATCAATCAAAAAGTATAAAAGTGAGATAATGAATAATTATTGGTCTTTAAACTGGACGGGTTGGCATAGTGGCTACTTCGCGCTTTGATACAGGAGTCCTATTTTCACTTACAGTCGTGTACACTGGGGGATATTTACTAGATTCATCCACATGAAGGCGTAATCTCGGCAACTCCTTCTCAAAATCTCGTTTCTTCAGATTATTTTAATTCGTGTTTAGCGATTAAGATTGGCCCTAAAGAATATTATAAATTATCCTATGTAACACAGACCTGCAAATCTCTTATTATATCCAAGGCCTAAAATGATATTCCTGTCGTTATATTTGCTGTATTATCTTTAAAGATGATTATCAGGTGATTTGTCGTCTAACAGGTAAATTCCTTTTGTCAGTGAACTTTGACCGCTAATGTTCCTCCTTCTTGAGCTCCCAAACTTTTCTTATTTTCTTTATGGTATCAAATTATTGAATCCTCCTTCTTTCTAAGCTCCTCTTTCCCTTGACCTTTCCTTCCATCCCATCGTGCAGAAGACAGTTCCTCCTTAGGATGTGTCCGATTCAGTTTGTTTTACGCCTAATAATCACATCCAAAATGGTTCTCTTCTCACTCACTCTTCTTAGGAATTCTTCATTTGTCACCTCGGCTGTCCACCTGATCTTCGCAAGTCTTCTCCAGCACCACATTTCAAAGATATCCAAGAACTTCTTTTCAATCTTCCTGAGAGTCCAAGTTTCTGATCTGAACAGTGAGATACTCCAAATGTAGCATTTCATCAGTTTCTTCCTCAATTTCAAACTCAACTTTACATTTAGCAGTATCCTCTTATTGTAGAAAGCTTTCTTGGCCATGGTGATACTGGACCTAATTTCCTTGGTGCAGTAGGCATCCTTTGGCACCAGACTTCCTAGGTACTTCAACTGCTCTGTTTTCAAACTCCTGGTTTACAACTTTTATTTTCAGTGGCTCTTTCATTTTTGAAGTCGCCATCACTTTTGACTTCTAGTTGTTGATTGTTGATCACCGTGCAATAGCTTTTCTCTAAGGATGTTAACACAAAAAATATACATAATTTTACATTTTTAAAGATACACATTAAACTTTTATGGAGAACTAGTATAACCTCTGTTTTTTCTTTATCAACTCCAGTATTTTTAGTGAGTCAAGAATTGTATCTTGTTCATAGAAATCAATGTCTTGTCTTTCACAGTCAATACATCCTGAAATGTTCTGTATCTTATCAATGGTATCTTCAAATATAATTTGCCAGTCAGTACACTTAACACGGCTCTATACTATCCCATTTACGCTCTATGACCTGCTCACCATAATTTACTAGACTTGATTCACTTAATTATGTTTTATGATTGTTCCAGGGTATATAACTAATTATTAAGTAACCTCCTCCACTCTCCTCAATTATCTCCATCCTTTTTTAATCAAATATCTTACAAATAATCTTGTTTTACACACACACTAAATTTGTTTTCGTCATGTAAGGTAAGAGACCACGTTTCACTCCATAGAGAACATTTGTTAAAATTATAGTTTTGTATATTCTGAGTTTTACATTCGTTGACAACAGGTGAGATGTTAACAATTTAATGGCCGAGTAATAGCATGCATCCCTCGACTGTATTCTCTTCCGAATTTCCAATCTAATATTGGCATTGCTATTTAAAATTGATCCTAAATATTCAAACTCATTAACCAATTTAAATGATATTTTGTTTAAAATAATCTCTAAATTATCACCCTCATTATGTGTTCTTTGTATTATCATATTTGTAGTCTTTTCAGCGTTCACCTTTCAACCTATTTCCTCACTGGCCTCTAATAAAAGTTCTGCATTACTTGCAACACCTTCTTTACTAATTCCCAACCAAGCTAAAAAGTCATTTGCTAATCCTAATAACAGCAATGTACCCTTTGATGTCAAACCTTCCTTATTCTCTTTCCTAACAGCACACTCTAACTTTTAATTAAAAGGTAATGGGGAAAGTGCATCATCTCCTTGTTTCAACCCATTACGTATTTCAAAAGTATCTGATAAGTTACAACCAATCCGTACCCTGTCATGCGTATCAATCGAACATCTTAATAAGCGTGACAAGATTTTTGTATCCCAAACTTGACTGAAATTGTATATAATTTGTTTCTTTTAACTGAATCGTAGGCCTTTTTAAATTATAATTGATACACTGACGTTTATTCCCACTTTATTCTGATTTTTGCCGAATGGAAAAAGTTTGAAATGTTGTTGATCTATCTCGTCGTAATTCACACTGATAATCACCAAATTTTCAACAGTAAGTGGTGTAAATAATATTATTATATATAATTATGATATATAAAATTTTGTATCATGTTAGTAGTAGTAGTATTTTGGTTTATCTAAATTTAAAAAAATGGTAGATACATCTAGTTTAACTTTCTATTTACTTTAATCTCAATTGTTCTTGAATATTTGTTATGAGAATCACAGCATTTAACCAGAAGCAGCTTAAATGAAGAGAAATATTCATGGTCAAGCTATGCAATACTCATGACAGATATTCAACAACTGTTGATATCACTATGTGTAGGAAATTAAGCTAACTGTATTGACCGAAACAAGAGGGAGGAATACTTGATTTATTTTGGCTTTAAAATAAAGGTGACCTTAATTTGCATTTGCGTCCATCCCACCTTAACTAAATAGAGTACTTATATTTTTAAATACTAAAATTTACTATTAAATCTTATTCATTAAGCCCCGGTAAATTCAATATATCCGTTATCCGTGTGCCCAAGAAGAGAGACGAACTGGAGGTCTCCAACCAGAAGAAAGAAGAAGTTTAGGACCTAAAAGTATCTTCGGAAGCAGCCCAGGGGCTCGCAAAGATGACACAGATGGTATGATACTTATATAATAGTTTTATCACAAAAGATTAGGCCTACAACGACTAAGTTTACAAATGCAAACATTGATAGTTAATTAAAAACATATTAGATGTTGCTACAGTCCAAAATATACTCTTTAGTGGTCAACATTGATAGCATTTTACTATATTTTTAGTCATATTTAATAGTTATTGAAAATATCTATCACTAGCTGCTGCCCGCGATAGTAACATTTCAGTTTACCTACCTAACATACATGTATTGTTCCATAGAGCGGTTTGCAGTAATTATCACGACAATTTTTATTTGGTTATACTCTTCATAACTTTAAAACCAATGTACCGAGTTGAATAATTTAAAAAGTAATTTACTCCTACGTAAACAGCCTAAATGATTAAAAAAATTATTTTGATAAGGGTTCATATCATGATACGGATATAATCACTTTTTGTTCGCAACCGTGTGTTAGTTGACTAATTTCAACAAAAAACGTTTATTGTAACATGGCTATAATAATTACATATATTGTCTCGTGGACTTTTTTTTCACATTAGTGAGAACGTTCAATATGTATAGTATTTTTTTATGTAATACCAATAGTTTTTGCATCGCACGCGGAGAAAACATATTTTTAGGCAATTTTTTATACCTTGTGTAAAACTATCGACATTTTTATGAGGAATAAATTAAATTTTCAAAATAAAATATAGTAAAGGTGACCTTAATTTGCATTTGCGTCCATCCCACCTTAACTAAATAGAGTACTTATATTTTTAAATACTAAAATTTACTATTAAATCTTATTCATTAAGCCCCGGTAAATTCAATATATCCGTTATCCGTGTGCCCAAGAAGAGAGACGAACTGGAGGTCTCCAACCAGAAGAAAGAAGAAGTTTAGGACCTAAAAGTATCTTCGGAAGCAGCCCAGGGGCTCGCAAAGATGACACAGATGGTATGATACTTATATAATAGTTTTATCACAAAAGATTAGGCCTACAACGACTAAGTTTACAAATGCAAACATTGATAGTTAATTAAAAACATATTAGATGTTGCTACAGTCCAAAATATACTCTTTAGTGGTCAACATTGATAGCATTTTACTATATTTTTAGTCATATTTAATAGTTATTGAAAATATCTATCACTAGCTGCTGCCCGCGATAGTAACATTTCAGTTTACCTACCTAACATACATGTATTGTTCCATAGAGCGGTTTGCAGTAATTATCACGACAATTTTTATTTGGTTATACTCTTCATAACTTTAAAACCAATGTACCGAGTTGAATAATTTAAAAAGTAATTTACTCCTACGTAAACAGCCTAAATGATTAAAAAAATTATTTTGATAAGGGTTCATATCATGATACGGATATAATCACTTTTTGTTCGCAACCGTGTGTTAGTTGACTAATTTCAACAAAAAACGTTTATTGTAACATGGCTATAATAATTACATATATTGTCTCGTGGACTTTTTTTTCACATTAGTGAGAACGTTCAATATGTATAGTATTTTTTTATGTAATACCAATAGTTTTTGCATCGCACGCGGAGAAAACATATTTTTAGGCAATTTTTTATACCTTGTGTAAAACTATCGACATTTTTATGAGGAATAAATTAAATTTTCAAAATAAAATATAGCCTATGTTACTCGCTGATAATGTAGCTTTATATTGGTGAAATAATTTATTAGATCAGTCCAGTAGTTTTTTAGTTTATCTATTACAAAAAAAACCAATTTTTCCTCTTTATAATATTAGTGTAGAAAAGTGACAGCTTATGATCACATGACCTGGCGTACTAGCAGAGGAACTAATAAATGGTTTAACTGTCAGATAGGGCTCCTATGAAATGAGCACAATATAATATAAACTATAGGTTAGTCTCTTGATGTAAGGTTAGCTTAGAACAATGTGTATAGATATTATTGGTATTGAAAAATATATTTAAATCTATAGTTAGTATTATTTTATCCATACATGACAGTGGACATAATTGTCAATCTCATTGAGTCAGTGACCGGGAGGTTGGACTGAGGATGGTTTTTTCCATAATATGTATACGGTGGAATTTCCTACATATTCTACCGTCTTCATTCTTATACTAACATTGTAATTAAATGCGTATATCAAAGATAAGGATATTAAGACGTGATGGCAGAAAAAGAAAATCCGCAATGAAATTATTCTTTGTAAGTGTAATCTGCAGTGTAATTTGAAGTAAGAATACATTAAATTTATCATAGTAGATATTGTGAAAATCAGGTAAATACCTTCATAGCCTGATTCCTATACCTTTAGTATGCAGCCCTCTTTTTATAAATATGCACTATATTCATTTAATATTAGTAAAAGGAAATGACATTTTGTTTATTTGGAGGAATATTCTCTTTATTAACAAACAGAAAGGACTTAGCGAGCTATTCAATACAGTAAAGCCATCCCTGTAGAAATACAACCCCCTCTCCACAACCCCAAAGCTTTATCATCGAATGTATCATCAAAGGACGCAATAACCCCCCTAACTCCTTCCTAATTAGGTAATTACAATGGTGGCTCTGCTCTAGGTGTAATGGTTACCAAGGTTACCTGCTTTCTGTAGCATCCCACCCTAGTTCACCCTTCAAACACACTGATTTTTTTTTTCAAAGGTAGAAGATAGTAAAAATAATACGCTGTGAAATAAATATTTTCGACACACATTCATTTCTCATCGAAAGCTAGTTCAAGTTTTATCTACCTGATACTAGATTACGTAATTTATTAACAAATAGGGATATTTCATAAGAATATATTGTTGTAAAGTTGGTAGTTTAAGATAATATCACAGATATAGATTGAGCCCAACCAACAGAACTTGAAATGTCACCCCCTATCACCCAACTCAGTAATACAGTCCAATTTCCTTAGTCTTCTGACAGAAAGAAAAGTTACTAGATCTACTTCTACGTGTCCATACGTCAAGTCATGTGATCTGAAGTTGTCAGACATGATAGATATTAAATCTCTATAAAAGAGTTTTAGTAAAAAAATTCATTTTTAATTTTGTTTTCTAGTCTGTAAATTTAAAACTGATATCTGAACACGAGAATTTAACCCAAGACCCTGGAGTTAATGCAACAATGGTTTACTACTTATTTATCTTAGATTATTCCCGTGTTTTGAATAACTCTCCTTTCAGAGTGTAAGGCAGAATTTATTATACATATGTATAACTCACGAATATGATACGAAATGTATATATATATACGTAACATAAAGATGTATTCCCTGTTTTAAACTTAGCTACTCTTGTACAGTTAATTGTAAAAGCATTAATTAGTTTTCTTCCACTTTATTGACTTCGGTTATCTTGGGGTAAGGTGCTTGGATAAAAATCCGTAGCACAACTTCCTTCGAAGAAAAAGTAAAGCCGTTGGTCCAATGCCGATTGTGGCATGTAAAAGATATGTGAAAATACCTTTCCCGGATAAAATAGTTGAACCCTTTCCCACTCGTCCACTTGTATAATCAGTCAGTTCAGAAAGTGTCCGTTAAATAACTCAAATAAATAAAATGAAATAGTCTTCCATTTTATAAATTTGGTCACTAATAAAATATTTAGAATTTTATCTACCATCCTTTGTTTCTACTAATGATCATGCACCTCTTAATTACTCATTATTTCAATTATAGTTTCGCCTTACTTATAGGTGAGTAGTACAGCACCCCNNNCCCCCCCTCCCCAGCTTAATCGGTAATAAATCTCTATACTGAAATAAGGGCACCGGGTTTGATATCTGTCGTGACAGAACAATTATTTATCACTGTTTAAATCGAGTCCCCATCCCACCCCTCCTAAGGGCAAGAAAGATTGCGGTTAGGTTGTCGTGACCACCATTGGAAATAACGGACTACCCAAATTCTAAATTTAATTTATTTGAAGAAATCATAAATAAAATAGGATTTTCGGTAAACTACTAAATAATGAATTTAAAGAAAACCTATAAAATTATTGTTTAAAGTTATAAGATGCAATAAAGCAAATCAAGAATGTTAAACTCTAATTAAAAATATTTTATTTTTAATATTTAATGCTCATGTTAAATTTGGAATATTAATGTACTGTACAACTCACCCAACACTAAACACCCTCACCCTCTCAATTAAATTTAAAAAACTATATCGACATATTACATTTGTTTTATGATGTCCCACCCACCGGTCCACCCTGAAATAATTACTTTTCTTCACCCTTGAGTCCTACCCTCTCACAGTAATTAATTAATGGCCAAGGGACTGTTTTAAGCTTGTTCTAGAATTAAATTAATGTTTAAGTCGTGTACTGGTGTAATCAGTACGTCAAGAAAGTGCGTGATTAATAACACAAATAATTAAGTAAACCATAGGTTAGACAGTTAAATCACTATTAATATATAATAAAATATGTTCAACTTGAAAATTAGTTCTCTAATATGGAAATTATTGGCCCTTTTCTGGTATTTCAAGCCTCTAAACTATTTCTACAAAAGGTTTTGACAAAAGTATCTTTCAATGATAACTTTTTTTAAACTAGTTAATCGATTGTACTGTACTAACTTGATACACACATAAAAAAAACTTCATGTATTTAAATGTATTTTAATATGTTCATACGCTTTATGATGTGACATTTGATAGGTATAAACGATTTCTGAAGTTTAATCTAACTATTTAATTAATAACTCGAATTGACTAACAGTGTGAAAATGTTCAGTGGTTAAGGCTACCCAAGATATATTTGGTTTATAAATCCTACTCCGATATAAATAATTTTACAACTATGTAATTAAACCATAAAAACAAAATTCAAGACAGAAACTTTTTTTTTTGTTCATCCTGTAATTGTCGCAGCCTGGGTGTTAGCTAATCACGCAATGATGTGTTGCGTGAGTGCGTGCATGTATGCTGGCGGATATAGAACCTATCAAACTAATTGCAAACTTCCCCTCCTCCATCCCGTGAAACAAACCCTTTCCTCCACCCTCTCATTTCCCCTCCTCCCTCTACCACCCACGCTGATATATAGCATGAAAGGTGAATTATCACGGAGGGGGAAAACAAACGGTAAAACTAGCCTCGGTCCGAAGCCTTATGTTTAAATAAACTTTTTTTTTTAATTATCAAGTCCAACAAAAGGGTTATTGATGGTTTATTCTAATGGTTTGGTGTGAAAAGGGTTATTTTAAAGTTAGTGTACCAGCAATAGAGTGGATAGAGGATTATGGAAAAACCTCAATGATAAATCACGCCTCCTGCTGAGATACTAAACTTTCTCGAATCCAAATCTTAAATTTTCTTCGGAATCACGAATCCTTAAAAGTGTTTAATTTTAAAGTGAAATTATCTAAAATTGAATTTATTTATTAAGTTTTCGTTGCCACAGAAAATGGTATTTTTTTCTGTCATACGTCATACGTCATAGTCAACAAAGCGAACACTTTATAAAAAAATAATTGTGTTAATACAATTTTGTCCTTTATTTTTTGTTGTAATTTTGTTGCTCTTCTACCTTCGCAAGTCTATATAATTTATTTTATTAATGGCTTAGTATTTTTATCTTAAGTCAAGGTCTTGATAATTTTTCGAGATACTTTTTAGAGATTTTTACGAATCCCGAATCTCTCGAGGGTTTAAGGAATTTGAGCGCCCCATTAGATTAATATAATTAAACTGTGTTCAAAATTTTGTCGTTCAGCATCGGGATAGCAAAGCTGTCAAGCATGTTTGTACACGTTTTATAGGAGCTAGGCGTATGGCACTACACAGCTTGCCATTATTACATGTATGGTGCCGTGCGCCTAGCTCTCCTATGCGACTTGTACATGCAAGCTTAAATATCTTCGCTAATCCGGCGCTGTACGCCAACATTTTAGACACAATTTAATGGTATTAGCATAGTTTTCCGAATGTAAGTGTAGAGGGATTCTGTATTACTTTTGGTTCAAACAAATTATATGTGTAGTTTGGGTTATCACTTATCAGTTTCCGAACATTCTGTATATCATATTGGGGTGAACTGGTAGATCCCAAGTGGCCCAGGACTACCAATATGATGTTCTTAAGCATGTATTAAAATCTACCACTGAAGTTAGGTTTAAATGTAAGTTGTAATGGTGAGATTAAGTAATTATATACTTATTTTTATTTAATTTAATCCTGAGGTCATTTAAACTACATTATCGATGGTTGATTTCTACTTTCTATTGACAATAGCAAAAATATGCTTAAACAAAAGTTGGGTACATTTATTATTATTGTTATTATTATTATTAGCACCGCGTCTTACTACCCGTTCGGGTTATACACACTTACGCTAATGTGTAATGGTAGGGTGATTGTGAGATGAAATGGAGGACCTACAGTTTAACGTGGAATCTGAACCACGGTGGAGGCCTGGCATTCCCCACATTCACAAGATGTCTTGTCAGCGGTGAAGGAAGGGTTTTGTAATCATATAAATCTGTGCCGGGACCGAGGATTGAACCCCAGCTGCCAGGGTACATTTATTGATACAGTGTTCGTTTGTATAATGATCCTCCTCTCGTTAATTGTGTATACCACTAAACAGATTATTTTACGTTGCTTTATAAAATATAACAACAAGAAACCACAAACCGGATGGTTTCACATTTAATGTCATCGTGTATCTCATAAATTATGTATTCTGAGTACCTCAGACTTACTCACCAGCACTTTTGATTAAAATTTAATAAAACATTAATAATTTTGAAGTGAATTTACTTATTTCATTTTAAAGTCGTTGCGGCAGTCCAAATCAAACCGGCCCACAATGCTTTTGGCCTCTTTTATCGGAAGAGATATATTATCTAGTTCGGCCGCCTGAGTATGTATACTAGTAGACGCTCTGGTAGCACAGAACGTTACCCAGGGTACACACAGGAGGTTGTCTGCACGTCGTACCCTTGGTGAGATGGTATAATAATGGTGATCCAGTGGAGCCAGAAATGATCTCAAACATTATTCAAGTCTGTTTAACCAAACTCTGGTTACTGTTGTGATAATTCCCATTTCGGGAAAAAGATGGTTGGTACCAAATGGGAATTAAATAAGGAATACCTAGATTCATAGCCAGGAGCATTGATCTCTACACCATAGGGCCGACTTCCAGCACTGATATTAAGTATATATATATATAAATGTTTATTATCTAAAATGTATTATTCAATACAATATTTTTGATAATGGTGACCTGATGGCCTAGGGGTATGGTGTAAGTCATATGTGTTAGTGGTCTGGGGTTCAAATCCCACTCCCGGCACAGATTTATTTGATTTCCAATTCTTCCTTAACCTCTGACAAAGTTTGTGCTTTCACAATTTGTGAGTGTAGGGATTGCCAGGCCCCCACCTTGGTTCGGATCCCACGTTAAACTGTAGGTCCCCTCTGTTATCCACCCTCATCATTCTCACGTATCATCCTACCAACTGAGGATAGTGTAATTCTCCTTTATGATGTCCTCACCTCAGAAGTGAATTCCTCCATATACAGAGCAGGGGTCAGATAAGGTCAAAAGGACAGATATAGAGCACTAGCCCCACCCCACATTATTATGTTTTTATTTAGCATTGCTTCTTACTAGTCGCTCGGGTTATACTAATTTCGCTAATGGATTAGGAATTAGGAAGATTGATTTTAGAGGAAGTGAACCTGCATTTTAGTGGAGGGAGATTGGAAAATTATTTAGGAAAACCACCCCCACTTCACCTGACCGAGATTTGAACCTCAATTTCCCCGTCCTCAGCAGTCGAGCTCAACACGATTAGCGCGTTAGCTAATCACGCCACCGAGGTGGGTCACATTATTTTGTATGTAATTTGATTTATATGTAGAATATTTATTGTTATAGCTTACACTATGCGTCAACATCTTTGGGGGTAGTACATAAGTAGTTGAAACGAAACAATATCAGTCTGGGGTACACATAAAAAAAGGTTGAATCCCAAAGTCTTTTATTACAGGACTACCGATAAGGGTAGCAAATTATGTAATCATCGGTGACCTGGTGGTCTAGGGGTAATGTGTCGGACTTCTGTGCTGGCGGCCGGGGTTCAATCCTCGGTCCCGGCACAGATTTATCTGATTACCAAACCCTTCCTTCACCTCTGACGAGACATCTTGTGAATGTGAGGAATGTCAGGCCTCCACCGTGGTTCGGATTCCACGTTAAACTGTAGGTCCTCCAATTCATCTCACAATCACCCTACCATTACACATTAGCGTAAGTGCGTATAACCCGGACGGGTAGTAAGGTGCGGTGCTAATAATAATAATAATGTAATCATCTATAATACTTATGACTATAATTGTATTTACTAGTTTAGTAAGAAAGAATAAATAAGTCAATTTTTCTTAGAAATTAATATAAAAAAATATCATTACATTGATTTTGGTGGCAGAATGTGTGGTCATTCTCACAATATACTCAATTCCCGATGATGGGTAGATTGGTGTTTGAAGCCCGGTCAGGTGTACTGAGGTGTTTTTCTTTACCTATATTGTGTTTCATACATAAGTGCATACTTGAATGGATAGTAAGACGCAATGCTAAAAAATAAAAATTCGGCTTAAACCAAAACCAGTGCATGTGACCGAGTTTCAAATATCGACCTATCACCAGCAATCGAGTGTATTGTAAGACTGACAGCCTAGATCGTGATATAATTGGTATATGTAAATTAATATATTTATTAATCTATTTATGCTAAGATACCAACTATTCTATGTGTATATTTTATACTGATTATCTGTAAGTGGCCGGCGTCGCACGGGAAAAGTCTTGTGAAATGTGTTTATATTAAAGTTTGACATCTCTTTTTTGTGATAAATTTTGAAAGAAAACATCTCACCACCATATTCAACACCATATACTGATAGTGAGAATAACTGTAAGTATTTTTAATATCACAAATTAATTTTCAGGGGCTCTAAGTGTTCAGGTTCGTATTATGTGTATTATGTGAAATAGCTACCCACACTGGTTTTAAAGCAGTTAAAGGTGTCAGGCTTGTCGTAGTTACTACATTAAAACTTCATGTCCTGCTAGTATAACTATGAAACTATACAAAGTTACAAATTTTTATGAACCTTTGTTTAGGAGTTACCCAGTCGTTGATTACGGAGTTTAAAACATCAGGCGAGAAAAAAAACACACAAGCTAAGGCTAGCAAAATTACATAGGCCCGTGCCAAGTTTTCATTTTTATGTTACATGTTTAACAATTATTATTATTAGCACCGCGTCTTACTACCCGTTCGGGTTATACGCACTTACGCTAATGTGTAATGGTAGGGTGATTGAGAGATNCTAATGTGTAATGGTAGGGTGATTGTGAGATGAAATGGAGGACCTACAGTTTAACGTGGAATCCGAACCACGGTGGAGGCCTGGCATTCCCCACATTCACAAGATGTCTTGTCAGAGGTGAAGGAAGGGTTTGGTAATCAGATAAATCTGTGCCGGGACCGGGGATTGAACCCCGGCCGCCAGCACAGAAGTCTGACACCTCACCCCCTAGACCGCCAGGTCACCTACACGTTTAACTACCTGAATTGATGATCACGACGAGGAATGCGTAAGGCAATTGTTGTGATTATTTTTTTAAATATAATTTGGGTGTATACTCCGAAGATTTTCCTAATTATAGTACATATGCGAGGTTTTAATTTTATGGGTTGGTGGGTTTAAAAGGCAGGCTTACTCCCACCATTGGTTAGACGATCTATGGCATGAAGCAATCTATACAATTTTTTTTAATGCAGAGTTCTCCCTGAATTCAAATACAAACTATAAGTTATCAATATTTCTTGGTTTTGAAGTTATCCCATACCAATGGTCACACGGTTAAAGACATTAAGTTCGCAACATATGGTAAAGTAAAGGAAAATATGGGAGAGGTGGACACATTCTAATATTTCAAAAGATTCTTCAACATATTCTGAACTTCAACTTGCTATTTTTCTTGATTTAAGAAATACTCGCCGGTGATAGCGTAATCTAAGATGTAATTTTCTCAATTTGTAAAAGTTGAAAAACTACCTGAATGCCACGACAGGCCTACACATCTGGTGGTGGAAAATAAATAGTTTGAATAAAAAACTGACCCAGGCCACTAGCTGGAAACAGTAATGGATGTAAAATTTATTATCAGAACATGTTTATTACCCATTTAGGCCCTTCGAATGGTTACATTTATTAAATATTGATTATTATTATTATTATTATTATTATTATTATCACCGCGTCTTACTATCCGTTCGGGTTATACGCACTTACGCTAATGGGTAGTGGTAGGGTGATTGTTGAGATGAAATGGAGGACCTACAGTTTAACGTGGAATCCGAACCACGGTGGAGGCCTGGCATTCCCCACATTCACAAGAAGTATTGCCAGAGGTGAAGGAAGGGTTTGGTAATCAGATAAATCTGTACCGGGACCGGCGATATTAAATATTGGTTAAGGCATTATAATTTACATAAAATGTACTTGTATTTCGGTTAAGAATGAGTGTAGAACTATTTATGATAAAAATAATTACTTATTAGAATTCGATATCACTCCCTTCCATCACCGGAAAACCAGACAATACGATAGTGATGCCTATGTTCACATCCCCATCTGTGTGGGCTATTGTTGGCGTAAGCTCATCAGAAAATATCTACTGCCCCTTACAGTTAACCGCATATGCAGCCCGCACAAATTTATCAGTGCCGTCCATTTTATAGCTGTATTTGGCTGACGTCATGTAATCAAAGTTAATGCTACAAACTCATTACTCGTGATATTGAGCCAGCCCCCTACCACCGCACACCCCCTTCACCTATATGTAACAAATCCAATCACCTAATCAACATTTATGATAATTACCCACGCAATTTTAGTTTTGTTTGTGTTTGCCTGCCTTATATGATCCACCAATCACAATATCGAGACTCGTGCGTGCACGGAATATTAATGAGAGCACTTTTTAGTATCAAATATATCGAACGCAACATAGAACAGCACGGGAATTAATAACAATATTCAATTGAGATATAATTTATCGCGGCAAGTTATATGGAGTTATACATCTGAATGGGCCAACCAATTATGTTGAGGTTTAATAATGAACTGCACGTTTAATTATGTGGTTAAATCATTCCAAGTGGGCATTAATTTGTTGATTAGACCAACATATTCTAGTTTCATTGCCGAATATATTTTATTTTTGAAGTTAACTAAAATATAGTGCTATTTGTTCACGTAAATAGGTGTTGTGTAATCATTTTAAAACACAACAATGTACTATGTTTTGTTAACAACATAAAATAAACTCTGAAATTCAATTGGGTTTAAAATAAAAATAAGTCAAGTTACAAGATAAATAAAAGTTTATTATTATTATTAAAAATATTAGCACCGCGTCTTACTACCCATTCGGATTATAAGCAGTAACGCTAAAGGGAAGGGAAATGGTAGGGTTATTGTGAGATGAAATGAAGGACCTAGAGTGTAACGTGGAATTCGAACCACGGTGGAGGCCTGGAATTACACACATTCACCAGTTGTGATTAATACACGTCTTGTCAGAGGTAAAGGAAGGGTTTGGCAATCAGATTAAAAGTTAATTAGAATCTAATTACTTTTTAATAAAAATATTTTACATATTTATTGATATGGTTTACATAAATAAATGTTAAATAGGCTTAAGTGAAACCTGAAGAGATATTGTTGTTCGGGGAAATTTGTATTTACATTAATTTAATCAGGGTAAAAATTATGGCTCGACTATCATTTAGCGGATATAACACTATAATATAAATTAGCTTAATTTCTTGCTATTTTCTTTTAAAATTAATTTTAACATTATAAATCCAAAAGTAAGATATCCATAGTAAAGCTATAATATATAAGTGTAGGCCTATATGCTAGACATTCATACCATTACATAA
Organism: Timema douglasi; assembly: GCA_901482245.1. NCBI lineage: Eukaryota > Metazoa > Arthropoda > Insecta > Phasmatodea > Timematidae > Timema > Timema douglasi. The sequence goes on along the minus strand of CABEEJ010001089.1, from coordinate 37,074 downwards.
CTATCTTGCATTAACATTATTTTTAAATATGCTCGTAGATGATGTAATTATATGTTTGAAAATATACATTAGCATAAAAAATATTATTTTATTTTATTTTATTTTATTTTAGGCTGACTGCTCAAGTATATAGTTTCATCCTAATCTGAACGTAATTTTTAGAGTTGCATATCAGTAATATTTTAATTTAGGCTTTTTGCAGCAATTTTTTGAAAAATGAGATCTGTTGGTGTGAACTGCAGTGTTTTTTTCTATTGAACGGTAATTTTTAGGCCAAATGTGTATCATATATGTATATACTAATACGTATATATGTATATATGCATGTGTATGTGCATGTATGTATATAGTTATGTATATAATGAATTTATAGTGTTTTCAAATGTTTGTAATCTTTTAACAGGGCATCTTTGGAGTTTAAAGTTGTTTATTTTCCCCGCGTCCTACTACCAGCGCAGGATAAACGCGTATATTAAATTACGCTAATGCAATATGTATGTGAGAGGTAGAATTTAAGAGTAAGTTTACCAGAATTTGTGTGGAGGTAGAATGAAGAATAATTGGGTTAAAACACCCTCATTACACCCTATCCGGTCTAGAACTCCTTGTAATAATGTCTTAGTAATGCACTAGCCCAGTTTATTTTCATTCCATTCAAGATTTTTCTTGCATCGCTTCATACTACCCGCCTGAAGTACCCGCCTCTAATTACACCAATCAGGACGTAGTAAGATAGTATCTTCTTTGTTTTTGTTACACTGTCTTACTACCCGTTTGATGGATTATACTCATATTTACTAATATCGTTAAAGAGGTAGGGTTCACTAAGAGGGAGCTTAGAGGAAGTGTATCCGCATTTACATAAAGGAAGAATGAGAATTTATCTAGGGAAAAACACCCTCATTTCACACGACTGAGATTCGAACCTTGATCTCCCCGCCATCTGCAGTCCAGTCTATTGCAAAAGTGATTAATCGAACCAGGGGTATCCATCTTATTGCCTTCAGCTTGTTTAGCAAAAAATATGTTTAATATATATATACAAATTTCAATGGCGACTACCGAAATGATGTTGCTTCTGTACGACCCACCTTGGTGGTGTAGTTAGCTAATGCGCTAGTTTAGTGTTGAGCTAGACTACCGAGTACGGGAAGATCGAGGTTCTCATCTCACTCGGGTGAACTGGGGGTGGTTTTTCCTAAATGATTTTCCACTCTAACTCCACGCAAATGTGGGTTCACTACCTCTATGATCAACCTTCCCAATTCCTAACCCATTAGCGTAATTAATACTTAGGCGTATAGCCCAAATGGGTAGTAAGACGTGGTGATAATTATTATTATTGCTCCTGTATGCAGTACACAATATACCTAAGTTCATACTGACAGCAGTATCGGAAACGAGAAATCAAAACCATCGTGTAGTGTACAGCGCCTCAACAATCGTTAGCCGCATTTCATAACGGGACTGTTGAGCGCAGAGGCTGAGGAACGTTTCTGATTTGAGGAGAGAGGAGGGGATTGTTTACTGCACAATTTACATAATCTAATATTTATTATTATCTTTATTAGCACCGCGTTTTACTACCCGTTCGGGTTATACGCACTTACGCTAATGTGTAATGGTAGGGTGATTGTGAGATGAAATGGATGGACCTACAGTTTAACGTGGAATCCGAACCACGGTGGAGGTCTGGCATTCCACACATTCACAAGATGTCTTGTCAGAGGTGAAGGAGGGGTTTGGTAATCAGATAAATCTATGCCGGGACCAAGTATTGAACCCCGGCCGCCAACACAGAAGTCTGACACCTTACCTCTAGAACCACCAGGTCACCTAATTTTCATGTTTAATTGTAATGGTTATATACTTCGTATCGTCAACCTTGGTGGTCTTGGGGTAAAGTTATATCCCCAGTACTCGATGTTCATGGGTTCGAACCCAGCTTGAGTCGGCGGTTTTTCTTACTGAGCGAGAAAAATCCATTTGCACAACTTCCTTCGTAGCGGGAGTAAAGCCGCCAGTGCCATGTCGATTGTGGCATGTAAAAGAACCTTGTAACGTATGTGAAACTGTCTTTCTCGTCAAAATTAGTAGTTCCTTTTGTATTCTCTAATTGAAATTCAATGTGGAAGGCGTCGGGAAACCAACACAATTTCTTAACTTCTCTAGTATATGGTATTATACCAGATGGTTACGGTGGCACTAACCATCGTAAGGCTGAGTTTATGCCCAGCTCTGGATGAATAGAAATCACATCAAACCAACCTTCGGGTTGTTGACTTAAGAAAAAGATACTGTGCATATGTATATAATAATATATGTCCCTTTTTTTTATCCAACCCACCTAGTACTTTCAGTATCTTAATGTGGACATCCCTCTACAAGTTTGGAGGCCCCTGCCGTCAGCCATTCAGTCACCTAGACGGGTGACATAGTTTCGTTTAGGTGAAATAGGCCTACCCGCACTTTCGTGGGGCAATATTGAAAAACCAACAGTGGAAAAAAAATAATCTCAATATACGCGGGCAGTATTCGAGCCAAGACATCCCTATTATCTGTGGGTCATACGAGACAAGCCTGACGTTTAGTCTGTGTGCCCACCGATGCGGGTCATCCATAAAGTAGAGAGGTATATTTATCTTATAGTTCTAACATAAAATAACATAAACTTTTAACGTCTAGTGACTCCTATAAGCTATGTAAAGCCTGCCAGAGAATTCCTTTCGGTCGCTGATGATAACCAACAGGTGGAAGCAGGTGGCAGCACTTTGCACCAGTTCCCGCCGGCAGTTTGGCACTGGAGGAGGGGGTGAAGGCAGCATAGGAACAGAGACAAGGAGAAAAGAAAAGTACTCTCTTTTTTACGAGCTTGAAAATTATGAAGTATAAGTTCTGTTTGACGCCTACGGGTCTCTAAAACGTTAAAAAAAAAAAAGGAAAAGAAAAAAAAAGACTTTGAAAGTTTCTGGGAGGAGAATGATAAAGGAAAGGCGGTGAGAACTATAGATGGAGTGAAGATTCTATAACAAGGTAGGTAAGACTGGGACAGGTGTCATGGAAAATGGGGTGAGGGGTAAGAGAAACTGAGGGGGGAATTTGTGTGTGCGCGTGTATGTGGAGAAAATGAAGGGGAGGGGGATAGGGAGCTAAAGGGGTATAAAAATACGGCGCTCAAGCCGCGGCTTTATAAGAGAGAACTTGCTCAATATAATTTCAGTTGCACCTGTTCGCCCATCCATTTTTCATTCTGTTTATTGGGAGAGGGGATGAGGAATGATGAAAAATTCGATAACCAGAAAGATATAAGTGGGAGTAGGAAAGAGTGTGATACAAATCACATTAACTAGCCTTCAAAATGACTTATTTTGTTTTGATGTTTTAAATGGTTAGTTTTTTTTTTTCAGTTCTCGACTTGCCACGATTGAACAACTAGCGCTTTGGTCCTACCGACACACACAAACGCACTCTTTATTAGTATTTATAGTTTGACAGAAGGGTTAAGATATATACATCTTATGTCTATATATTAATTGGATAATATATATACATATAATGTCTATATATTAATTGGATAATGATGTATACATATATACTATAATATATTCTATACATATTCATTCTATATAATGTATACATAATATAATATAAATATATTTATATACACACATTATATATATATATTATCTAAAATATAAATATATGTAGAAATATAGATAAATTGAGAGTAAGTTTAAGATATATATATGTATACACAACATATGTATACGTATATATGGAGAGGAACAATTAAATTGTGATATAAATATATGGATTGAAAAATAAAGAAATACCAGTAGGATTTAGATTAATATGGCTATACCCAAATTCTAAATACTACTGCCTCTCTTTATATATATTTTATATCCGTATAAGTAGGCCTATATAGAGGAAGATGGAAGCATTTTACTAAACTGACTCGCCCACAGGCTGGAAACAGTTGATGATGATGTGTATATAATATATAGATGTTAACATAGGATTATGATATGTATAAATATAAATACATATAAACATAGAGACATTAGGACTAACGCATAAAAAATATCAATGAAGAAGAAAATAGTGATATTAAAATACATGTATATTTAAATAAAAAAAAATATATATACCTCAACTTCAACCTTATCTTTTTCTCTCTTTCTCTCTCTTTATATATATATATATATAAATCTACATACACATATATATCCTATTAAAACTGGATTATAAGCTTGACCCTACACACATATGGATCTGTATATCCGAGGTAGATCAAAGTCATGACTTAGATAAGGAGTATTAGAGAATGTAAAGTTTCACTACATCTTGCAAAATAAGGTAGAAAAGGCACTTAATTGGATTAAGAATGGCAAGGCTTATGGGATGGATGAATTATCGTCGCAGGTGCTGAGAAGCTTGAGAGAGAGAGGTAGGTAGAATATAGTATACCTCTGCAATGAGATATTTGAGAGAGGTGAATAGCTGAATAATTTTTTTTCAACAGTCATGATACCAAGTGAGAAGAAAAGAAACGCCAGGAAATGTTAGGAATAGCAAACCATTAGTTTAATATCAGATACAACCAAGGTGATGCTTAGAATGATTAACAAAAGACTTTAGGGAAGGCTGTAAAGCACAATTGTAGAGGAGCAGGATGGGTTTCAAAGAGGAAAGGGGACAAAGGATGCCATTGGGCTGCTGAGAAGTATAGGGAAATTTGATATTGAAAAATTTAAAAAGTCTATGATGGGCTCATCGATTTAGAAAAAAATCCTTCGATAGCGTGTATTGGGAACAACGGTTAAGCATTCTAAGGAATAGAGGGGTGGACTGAAAGAAAAGGATGATGTTTTCAAAATTTTACCTCGAACAGAAGGTCAGAATACAGATTGGGATTGAGATGAAGGTGGAAGAAGGATAGAGAGTAATTGATTCACGGTCGACATGGTGTTATTAGTGAAGAGTGAACGAGAACTGACGAAAATGCTGAAATAACTGAATAAAGCTTGCGAGGAGAGCAGGATGTCAATTAATAAGAGGAAAACAAAAGTATGGTCATTGGAACAAAGAGAAAGAGGATGGAGATTAAGATTGAAGGAGAGGTAATTGAGGAAGTCCCAGTTTTCAAGTATCTGGGAAGCTGGATACGCGAAGATATGGGATGCGGACAGGATATCAAAGCTTGGATTGCCATACCTGAGGTAGCATTTAATAACAGGAAGAGACTTATGTGTGGCTCCATGGATAAAGGATTGAGGAAGAGACTGGCAAAATGCTTTGTTTGGGGTGTGGCACTATATTGGATGGAGCTGTGGACAGTTAGGAAGGAGGAGTACCAATTATTGGAATCGTTTGAGATGCGGATATGTAGGAGGTCGGAAAGGATAACCTGGTTGGAAAGATTAAGGAATGAGAAAGAGATGGATAGAGTTGGGGAAATTTGAAAGTTACTAAAGGAGTAAAGGTTGTCAAAAACAGGAATAGAAACTGGATTAAGCAATCTGAGAAGGGAAAATCTACGGGTAGATGTTATGGAAGAAATGGTGAATGGCGTAGAAGGTACCATATAATTGATAACATCAAGGCTATAGACGGATAAAGAGCATTGCCGAGCATAGAACCAGGTGTATAGCTATCATGTGATGACTTGCTGTTTAATAGAAAATTAATAATAATTAATTACATATTAATGCAAATTTTCAGATAGTCTACCCAACCTAGAATGTTTGGGATAACAATTAAAACAGGAACATATATATATATTCCACCTAGATTAATAATAACTTTCAATATAAATTTCTAAAGTAGAAGGGATATGCAATTTTCAAAATTGAAGCATGGTACATAACGGGCAAGCTAGTTTTAATTTAAAAGATGAAATGCAGTAGAAATACCTGATAATGAGTGTTCATCGTGTGTTAGCTTGTTAGTAAGTAGATATCAACACTACAAAAACTCTATTTTATTTAAAATAACTTCATAAGACCTTTAAATCATATATTTCAGTTTTCAATTGCATCTGTATAATTGAATGGTGCGAGAAACATAACTCTAAATCAAGCATTCATTATAACTCTGTAAATTAACACGAATATCTATAACGCTCAATTATAGAGGATAAGAAACAATTAGTTTAGAGTTCAAACCACTACTTTTTGGTTTTATCTTCATACAAGGAAAAATGTTCTTCCATAATGATCAGTAAAACACTTCTTTTATGGCCGAATTTACATTTGTGAGAAGGCAGGTGTTTTGATCCTATTATATGCTTCACTTTATTCATAAGTTATTGCTTTCATTTTCTCTTGGGCCAAAAAACAAAACAAAAAAACGTTATTTTTGTGAAGATTATATCTAACAGAAAGTACCGACATTGTAGGATATTTATGAGCATTCGTGAAGTTTAGTTTCATGTTGTGATATTACATGAAAGTGAAATGTGAATTTATAAGTGGATTATATATATATATATATATAGAGAGAGAGAGAGAAATAGTCCAATAATAATTGTAAAATACACTTTTTATAGGTAATTGTATAGGTTTATGATTTTAATCATATTTTATTAGTAGGCCGAGTAAATGTTATTTATTAGTAGAGTTACAGGTGACCTGGCGGTCTAGGGGTAAGGTGTCAGACTTCTATGCTGGCGGCCGGGGTTCAATCCCCGGTCCCGGCATAAATTTATCTGATTACCAAACCCTTCCTTCACCTCTGACAAGACATCTTGTGAATGTGAGGAATGCCAGGCCTCCACCGTGGTTCGGATTCCATGTTAAACTGTAGGTCCTCAATTTCATCTCACAATCACCCTACCATTACACATTAGCGTAAGTGCGTATAACCCGAACGGGTAGTAAGACGCGGTGCTAATAATAATAATAATAATAATAATAATAATAATAATAATAATAATAATAGTAGAGTTACACTAACAAATTTAGAGAAAAATTTAATAATTATGTTTTTTAATGTTACCTGGATCTATGAGTAGGCGGACTATAGCACCAATATAACATAAATGCGTTTCCTATAGACAGATATGAGCTTCTATGCGGAGAGTCCGCTATGGATAGTAAAACACTATGGACACAAATTAGAGCTTGTGTTGTCAGGCAAACAGATGTAGTGTTAAATGATGAAGGGTTATAATAACGATGATAAAATTAATAATAGGAAATAACATATCTCACTTTTAACCCTGTTAACATTCCTAGGTAGCTGACAGAAATTTGACCATTTCAGTTATTTACGCGCTCTTTAACAGTTTTTTTTGCTACAGCTTTATTTTCTTATAAATGGCCATTTGGATCATCCTTTAGAAAAGAAAAATATATTTTTTGCTGTCAACATTGATAACATTGTAATAGATTCAGGTAAATTTAATAGGTATTAATTAATACCCGCCTCGGTGGCGTAGTTGGCTAACGTGCTTGTCGTGTTGGGCTAGACTGCTGAGGATGGGGATATTGAGGTTCGAATCACGGTCAGGTGAACTGAGGGTGGTTTTTCCTAAATGGTTTTCCACTCTCCCTCCACACAAATGCGAGTTCACTTCCTCTAATCCAACCTTTCCAATTCCTAATCCATTTGAGTAATTAGTATTTAAAGCGTATAACCCAAACGGGTAGTAAGACGTGGTGCTAAATATTATTATTATTATTATTACTATCTACACAAATAACCATTTATTTATTTCAATGTCAATGTTATAGTTTTTGTAAGATATATAGCGTAGATAAAAATATTTTGGAATAATGTACAGTACTCATGTAAAATAGACTACGTAGACCAATTGACACATGGGTTGTCCTACAGGTTATACATTTTATATAAAAAAGAATTATTTTTTAACAATAAATAGATTTATTAAATCAAACAGAGATAATAAAATTAAGGCTTACAATAATATTGAAGGTAATACTTTTGAAGTTTGATGCAAACAATAAGACTTGAGAATGGTGATGCATCGTCTGTGGCTACAAGGGCAGTGCAGGCGCCAGGCCACAATTAGAAGTTTTTATCAAATGGAGAACAATTAAATGATTACTAATTGAAGGTATTAAACAAGATATACATGTAAATTTTAATCAGTTTTGCTTGATTGGTTAATTTAAATAATATCATTTAAACATTTAGGATAATGATACGCAACAGAAAGATCTGTTGGCAACAGTGGTTGATGGCTAATAAACAGGTGTCAACAAAAGTTACTATGGCTGGTCATATTCCCTTTTGGTACTGCCAGAGCATTCAATAGTACATACTATTCTAATTGCAATTACACTAAGGGCAACACTTAAATAATAAGAGTCAAACAACAGGCAAATAGAAAAAGGGTGTTATTTGCGGGGACCCCACTATGACTCTAGTGCAGTTCCCTGATTTGATCACCGAAGCTAATACAGCACGAGAAGCATAAGTACTTGACCCGCCCAAAATATTGATTTTCATTAACTGAACTGTAATATGGAAAACAAGACAGACAGCCTGGTTGTAGCCATCCATAAAATTTAACTGTTGCACACGACGTACACGGCGTCATGATATACATTGGCTCAAAATAGATTAATGGAGCTTGTGGAAGTTTACAAGTCTATAACTAAGAAATTACAACTTTCTAAGCCAGAGGCTCATAATGTAAAACTGTATCATAAGGATAAAAAATAGTAGCTAGGACTTGACATATTAAGTCACTAAAGTTAGACTTGTCCTTCAGACTGCAGGACACAATAAATAATGAATTAACTGAAACACTTCCATCTTGAAGTCAATAAAACTTTAAATGAATTTTTTATCCCATTGACATAAATTCAAACTAACAAAAGACTTTAACAAAAAATATAAAATAAAAATCTAGATCCACATTGTCTAGTTTTGTTAAACAAAAATTGGACCCTAAGTCGTAAGGACTTAACGACGAGTTTAGGATACTCAAGTACTCCAAGCAAGACGTCCTCACCAGGGTAGCGGTGGATCTGACGGTCTAGACTCCATAGTCGTCGCTCTCCTCGGTTACGTGACGGTGCAGAAGTTCCTCCTTCGACGCTTAGTTGTAGTAGAACGGCTCTGTGTCGTGAATCCGGGAGGGGCTCTATATATAGTCCCAATCTGATACGAACGGAATAAAGTAAAGAGGGTGATAATTTCAGAAATATAGACAAGGNCCTTGGCTCGCCGCTAGAGTCTCTTGACGTGGAGTGGGTCAATGGGTCTAACTCGATATGCACTCCTTTTCTTAGTCAGGTGTTATAATGAAAGCACGTGTGGCTGCCATTTTTGAATAATTTTCTTCTTCTACCATGTGGTCAATCAATCGGAAAAAATCTTGAAACGGTGAGTAGATACTAAGGCATCTCTTATCTAAATATCTCCGTTATGATTATATTATTTAGGATCAGTTAATATTTTTATGATAATTTGTAATATAGATGTACTTTACTATATTTTCTTGTCGACAGCATGGCAAGCGTATGTAAATTTATCCGACATCATCCAATGGCAAAGGGTATGCGTTAACGTATTTTATTCATAAATATGATAATATTAATCCTCTTCTTTGATATCTGCTACAGTATTTATCAAAAGACAATATTTTTTGAACAACCACGTGTTTGAATGTAGGGAGATACGTAATTTTATCTGACAGCATTTAGTCAGAGCCAATAAACTTTTGAGATAGATTCAATTAAATATTATAATATTGTTTCTTTCCTTTCATAAATTATCAAAATATTGATATTTAATTGTAGCTGTCCAATCTGTCTGATTGACATGCTACACAATTTATATGGCCCTGTTTAATGATTTATGAGCCATAGGTCCTACATCCTTGGAAGGGAGCAACTTTTAGTTCTCTTGAATGGTTTTGGTTCTTTTAGCAAATCATTCAGGCTATATGCATACATACCAATTACATTAATGTGTTGGGTATTAGGAGGGTTGAATTTAGAGGAAGTGTACCTGAATTTGAATTAAGAGAGAGTGGCACAGCATTTTGCAAAATTATCCTCAGTTACCCAAGTGGAATTTAGAAACTCTTTCTCCATCATCATCAGTCCAATCTCTTGCGAGAATGACGCCTTAGACCGTGTCACCATCAAAGTGGGCTACATGGATTAAACTTTATTTATCTGGTCTGTTTTTTTCCGTTGACGTGGAGACCAGGGATTGAATCCTTGTCTTGTGTTCTGAGGATGGATTTAAATAAATGGTTTTACCGCTCTTCCTTCTTACAAATTTGGGTATCCTTCCCCTAAATTGAGCCTTCCTCATCCCTGACACATAAATGTAATTAATACACATGCGTTTAACCCAAACTGGTGAGACGATGTGCTGAAAAAAGTAAAAAAAAAATATAATTACAAATAACAATCCAGCTCATTACTACAGTCAAATTTAGATATAAAGGATTATTTTTGAAAGTTTTATCAATGTCTATATACTTATAGGTTAAGTAATGTTATCTACATATATTTCTCTAGATAATGTCAATACCGAAAAAATGACACAATACGAGATTAAAATGTTTAAAACGTTGACAAAAAAAGTGTATATTTTCTAAAGGCTCCTTCCTACCAAAATCCTACTGTTCTTGAAACCATGGTTAAAATAAAATACTAGTTTTTATATATTTTGGTTTACCTAGTAACTTTCAATGACCCTCCAAATATAATCAGAAACTTGAAATAAATCCACCTCTTAAAGTTTCCAGCTCAAAAGTTCCGAGTCGTTATTCACAATTAAACAAGTACAGGACAAAACAAAACAAAACAAAAACAAAACAAAAAAACAGTGTCGAAACCAATCCATCCTTTCTCACACGCCACAGGATCGCGAGAGGACCTACTCTGAATGCGTCCATACCACCCCTTCACCGTACTTTCTACCTTCCCATCACTTTCCGATCAACAACTCGTCTGTGATTTGTTCGTGTAGTCCTCGTTTGCACCAAATCTCAGTCTGGCTGTATTTTAAAACGATCTATGGAACTCTAAACATGCGAAATAGTATGCTTCAGTGTTTTTACTTTTAGTTTGGCACCAACATAGAGTGTAATATAGTGAAAAGAAAAGTATGACTAACCCAAGATATGGACAGGTTGTAATGAGGTTAACTGGATAGAACTAGCTAAAATTAGGTACAAGGTGTAGTGTAATTAACTGAATGGAACTAGTTCAAGATAAGGACATGATGTAGTGAGGTCCACTTAATAGAACTAGCTCAAGATAAGGACAGGGATGTAATGAGATTAACTGACGAGAACCAGCTCAAGATAAGGAAAGTATGTAGTGAGGTTAACTGGATAGAACTAGCTCAAGATATTGACAGTATGTAGCGAGGTAAGCTGAATAGAACTAGCTCAAGGTAAGGAAAGTATGTAGTGAGGTTAACTGGATAGAACTAGCTCAAGATAAGGAAAGTATGTAGTGAGGTAAGCTGAATAGAACTAGCTCAAGATAGGGACAGGGATGTAATGAGATTAACTGACGAGAACTAGCTCAAGATAAGGAAAGTATGTAGTGAGGTTAACTGGATAGAACTAGCTCAAGATATTGACAGTATGTAGTGAGGTAAGCTGAATAGAACTAGCTCAAGATAGAGACAGGGTTTAGTGAAGTAAACTGAATAAAACTAGCTTAAAGTATAGATAGCTGGCGTACTTTTGATAATGTGGCCATCAGTTTTGTGAATTTTTCAGGACTTTACAATTTCAGATTTAGAAATCAATGTACCCAGCAGGACCTTAAAATACTCTGATTGTTACCTGAATGCATGATATCCTTATAAACCTAAGCATCTTTTTTTTATCACATGGCAAATAAATACATACGAATTTTGTAGCTTAATACTCAATTTAGTTTCAATTTGAAACTTTTAAACTATACATTCTTAGATCCAGATAAATTGAAAACGATTTCTTAGTATATATATTTTTTTAAATGATATATTCGAGTCAGAAAACAAATGTCCCCATTTTATTAGAATTGAAAATCTGTGATCTAAAGAGATTCATGAAACGGGACCCATATTGGTGGGCACAAAGTGTGTCAGGCTCATTAAGTCTGGTTTGCCTGCGACGCAGATTCCTGGTTTCTAATCCTAACTGGGTGGTTTTTTTTCCCTAACTGGTTTCTCTGTCTCCGCATGAATGCGAGTACACTCACTAGCTCTTAACTTTCTAGTGTAGTAATATTTTATTTATTTTGGCCTAAAAAGGTTTTGCTCTAAAACTGCAAAAAAAAAAAATACTTCCCTTAAATCTCGCTCACCACATCCCAACCTTAAACTCATTTAGTCTGATTTATCTTTGATCGGGGGATTATGGGGTAGCAGGGTTTGAATCCTGCTAAGGATGTACTAGGATAGTTTTATTTCCTAATGACTTCTTACAATCCTTCCACAGAAATTCATATTATCTTCTTATAAAATATCTACTTTCCTCATTCTTAACTCAATTAGTGTAACTCAATGCGCTCAGCCTGGACAGTTAGTAAGACTCGGAAATAAAAGACAACTCATTTTAATTAAATGAAACCATACTTGCGCTATTTTATCTACATGACCCACTGTTGCACGTCTGGTATTTTATATGTTTTACTAGACATGAAGCTGTAAAAATATCGAGGGAAAAGCTTTTATTTTTCCTGGTGGGTATGGGTTGGTCATACAAGGCTATTGTTTTCAACCAACTCCCATCCCCTCCCCCACCTTCTTTCCCCATAAAAAAAGCAAACGATCACATAGGCTTGCCCGTCAAGGGACTGTTCGAGACCTGCGGCAATTCCGCTACTATTTTTTACCCCATTTTCTATCTTTTTTTTGAAAATAAAAAAACCCTTTCGCACATTGAAGTAAATGAATTCCCTTAGGGAAATGTTGGGGTTTCGCCGTTAAAAACAATGATCAGTACATGAAGTACTGCACGATAGCACACATTCGCCATGAAAGTGAAATGGTTTCTACTGGAATTTAAGAGATCATTGAATTTTGAAGCCTGAATAAATATAGCTTCGATTTTTTTCTATTATCATGTTTTAGGTTTATTCTTTTTTTTCGAGTTCCATATGAGGATAGTAGATTACGCGTCAGATTTGGGCAGAAAATAATAAAATTATTGATAATAACTTCTTTAGACAGTATTTCCATAACGATAATATTGGTTATTTATATTATTATTTCGTCACAAAGTTCCAGAAATCAAAATGTATTGCTAGAATTAAATAAATATGAATGTCCAAATAGTCAGAAATTATTTTATTTTATGGTCGAGAACGAAACGATTGTTTATTTAAATAACAATTATTATGTTTAAATTAGTTTGTTCATCAAATAGTATTTATTTAAAATAATATCACAGTTTTATATATATATATATATATAACTGTGTTTTTTATAAATATATATATTAAAAACTGTGATATATATATATATATAAAGTGGTGTGATGTAAATTATAATTAATTAATTATTCAACAGTCGAGAAAGAAATGTTTAGTTTTTACTTTTTCTCAACATCTCGGAGAGAAAGTAATATGATCGTCAAAAAAAAGAGAGCTTGTGATTTTGATAAATGTCGATGTTTCATGACCCCCTGAAACCAAAAAAGTTGTTTTCGCATTGCCGTCTGTCTGTCTGTCTAACTGTACTTCAGGCTGGAGGCGAAACAATGTTACCAATTGGGCTAGAACTTGGTACCTGGGGTTTCAACAAGGTCCCCCCGAGTAGGTTCTTGGACTTAGACATCCAACCCTAAAATTAAGGGTATTTTACCGAAGGGCAAAAAGAGAAAAAAAAATTCAAAATTCTCTTTAATGATTTTAATTAAATTATATACCTAGACATTGTTTATTACTATAAAAAGATGGAAATTCTCCTTTTCTTATGAAAATGACTTTGAAGGTACTTTACATAGGGAAAGTTATGGTAACAGATTACAGAGAAAGATAGCGCGCCCGAGAGAGAATAATCTATTCTCAGAAATACCTTAATCCCCTCAAAGGTTGTCACCAAACCTAATGTTCAACCCAAGCTATTAAAACGTGTTAATCTACTGAGAAGAGTATTTCTGTCTCAAAGTCTTCTGTTTCAGGCACTAATAGCATTACCAACACCTTCTAAGTTGGCTATGTCTGGTGCCTGAAAATCTATTATGGACATCATGATATTGTTTTTAAAATGGTCTGGAGCTGTCCATAAACTACATATCGGGTAAGAGGGTAGGGGGTAGGGGTGCTTGGCGTAACCGAACGTGACTAGGGGTAAAGGGGAGTCAGATAATGCGTGATGTCACATTATAATTAAGCATATTTATTTAGAAATCAACACTGCTTCTAATGTTCGCGTGAATTCACCTCACTGGGGGAGGAGCTTTGATTGGCTCTCGTGCCTAAGCTACTAACTTTAAATACATGCACTTGAGAACTATTTTGTAGGAAATGTTAGTATATTTTACAAACAAGTATAATTTAATTTTTACTTTATCTCACTTAGTTTTCTAAGCGTAAAAGATAAAAGGTAAACATAGTCTAGTTTTTGGAAAAATTGTGATGATTTTCAATTTTGTATGTAGGAGGAAAGAGGTGGGTGCGTGATATTGTGACGTAATATTAGAGGGCGGGTTCACAAATTTGTCACAATGTATTACAAGTGGGGTTAAGGGGGTAGGAACAAAAACAAAATTAGCATGACGTAGTGTATAGACAACCCCTTTGCAATATTTTGATTAAATGTTTATTGTATTATTTCTTTAAGATGATTGGTATACCACAATTTTACTATGAACGGACAATCTGAAAACTATAAAAATAATTAATCTAGGTATGTACTGTCACCTATTCATGCGTCAAACCATGCAATCTAAAGCTATCTATTTTATGTTTCATATTATCAGTACCTATAACATATCAATTATAAGATATATATATATATATATATACGTTTTCAATGTTGCCGCAAAAATTATTTCTATAGTTTTTAAAAAATGCTACAAATATCCATTCGTAATAAAATCAAGGTATCCATATGGTATTTATTATCTAATAAGTATTATAATACCACACACATGTTACGCTATCGAAATAAACGTAAACATATTCATTTTGAAATCACAATACTCACGGTCCACTAAGGTTAACGGTGGGCAGTACACGCGGCGCAAATGGAACAAACTAGAGCCATATTCAAGGTATAGTGGTGATGATAATGATGAGGATGATAATAATAATAATAATAATAATAATAATAATACGTATTTATTTGGTTGAATTCAAGGTATTGGCTGGCAAATCCTATGATAATAGACCATTGGAAAGAACTAGATTCAGATGGGAGGATAACATTAGAATGGACCTGAAAGAGATAGGGTGTAATGAGGTGGACTGGACATAACTAGCTAAAGATAGGAAAAGGTTGTAGTTATCTGAACTGGATATAAATAGCTCCAGATAAGGATGGGGGAAGAACTAATTTTCCAAGTGTGTCAATGAACCTTCTAACTATTAGAGTAAATATGGAAAGTTTGCTGTGAATCGATTTAAATCTAGGAATCAAACAAATCAATTGATTTATTATTTCTAATATGCACACAACATAATATAATGCTGGGATGCTAATAGGAATATAATCGAAGGAATATAAACGAAGAAATATAAAGGTATAGGTTAAGAAGGCGTGACACAAAAATTTGAAAATGTATCAATTGTTAATTTTTAGTAATTATTTAATTTTAAAATATTAAAATTTTACTAAGACACTAAGCGTTAAACATTTTTTTTAATCCTCCCCCTTTCCAACAACCACCCCCGCGATCTAAGTGCATTTTAACACTAATAATGAGATAAGGACGAATAAGGTAAAAGAATTTAGTTGAAATACATACACAATATCACTAAGGACCAGTGGGGAGACATTTAGGATAAACTACCATCAATACAAGTGGCCATGATTTTAACCCTGACCTCACCAGAAAACTAGACGAAACGATCTTAGAAAATATTCCACGTGCGCACCGAAACGGCTAAAGTCAGAAGTAATATTTACACTAATTTTATTGTTCTTGAATGAAAGGCACAATACCTCTTAAGAACACATAACTAGCTGGTTTTAATTTCAGTTCTCGTAAAGACAAAATAAAAGAACAAAAAGAGAATAGAACGCTACTTATTCCTAGCGCTTTCGAGCCATTCATCTGAACGACATTAAAAACTGTTGGCTGCCATGACAACGCGTCCCTCCCCCCCCTCC
>CABEEJ010001089.1:0-13858 GCA_901482245.1 Timema douglasi | reverse complement strand
GACTTGGTTTCTAGCTGTATTTTCTACACATTTCTAAAATTAATCGAAAACTACTATTATAAATGTATATTTTTAACATAAAAAGATATGTTGTTTCACAGCTAATCAACGGAAATAATTTATATGGATACAAGTAGATAACATTTATTTTATATGCAAGTAGCCAATGAAGAGGTCTTGCTTGTCTAGTAAAGAAGGGTGTCATCCACAAGAATATCAACAGATGCTACATTTAATTAACTTTAGTTTAAAATTAAAAATCATGTTTGCATTTTATAAAAGTTTATTTGAACCATAATACTCCCAAAGTTACTCCCGCACTTGAAGAAGCCGGTATATATCTGAAGTTGTGACGTCATTTGTGGAAACTTAGTTCCAATTGATGGTATATGTTAATATAATTTGTTATTTAGATTTGTGGTGCTGTATTGTTAAAATTGAAATTATTCGTTTTCACTTTTATATATATATATATATATTAGAGCTAGGACAAATAATTATTGTAGTATTTCAGTTCTCTACTAGAATATCACGTGGGAATTTGCAGTGGTTACAAATTTGACCAAATTAACGCTCACAGGTGATACTCGTGGCTACAATCTCGTCTCCAAAGGTACAGACACAAAAGAATCACACAATTTCCTTCTTTATTTTTTTAAAAATCAAAATTGGCCTAAGGCATTTTTTAAATTAATTATTCCACATGACTATATTTGCATAGGCTTTCAGACTATTTACCCTCAATTACAATATTGCCAACGAACATAACTTTCAATTAACAGAGTAGCCTAAGGCATCCAATAATATTTTTGTGCATAGCTGCAGATGTTTTTGAGACCTTTTTGTATTTTAATTATATATATTTTTAAAACCTCGTGAAGTGGGGAAACATATTTTATTGTAAACGTTGATTGAACTAAGTTTTGAATGAAATAACTATGGAAAATAATATGGAGATCTCCTATATTTAAATTCTACTCAAATTCACATTGCAAAATTTTAAAAGGTTCTACTTTTCTAGAATAACCTATTAATACATTTATTTTTAATCTATCATAAAGATAAATGATTGTAATCATAAACATTTTGAATATCGCTATTATGATGAATAATACCGTTATATGTTCCTTCTACCCCCAAAATGTTGATCTGGCAATTCTGTCTGTTCATCTTTTTGTCTATCTCCCAAAACTAATGAATTTTGTTCAAGTTTGATATTTAGATGGTTTATGGTTCAAGCTATTTTTAAAATTTTTGTTTTAGCCCATATGATGTCAAAATGACGGTGAGTGAATGGAAACTAGAATATTAATAAAGATGGCAGAAAAACCTCTTCCACGCAAATAATGAGAAAGTGACCAATTTAAAGAGATGTACAAACATAATATAAATTCTCAATAAACTTACTTCCTAATTAATAAAATTTTAAAAGAAATATTTGTATGATGTATTTAACACAATGCAATATTTAATTATTTTAATATTACATATCACATCTTACAACTGTAACTATTATTATTAATTTATTATTAATAATAATAATAATAATATTACTTAGCACCGCGTCTTACTACCTTTTCGGGTTTTTCGCTTAAGTACTAATTACACTAATGAGTTAGTAATTGAGAAGGTTGAATATAGAGGAAGGGAACCTATATTTGCGTGGAGGAAGAGTGGAAAGCTATTAAGGAAAACCACCCACAGTTCACCCAAGCGAGATTTGAACATCGACTTCCCCATACTCGGCAATCCAGCTTAACACTAGCGTGTTAGTTAACCACGTCACCAGGTCAGGTGTAATGTAACTACTAGTATTATAGTTGTTAATTTGTTGTCAACATATGTTACAAGCTTATAACTAATTTATATACACGTAACTTTATTTTAATGTTCAAGAAAAGAACATTATGTAATAAAACTCACATGGAAAATCGTTAATTAACAAAATTAATTTACAATTTCATTTTTTATAAAAATAACAAAATAATTTTTCTTCCTAACACGTTTCCCTTTTCACCCTCCTCGTCACACATTTGACCTGATCTACCTGCTGAACAAGGAGGGAGAGAGTATTGAGATGGAAATCTCCATGCTCAATCCTTTTTATAGTTATACAATAGTCAGTCTAACTAGCTTCAGGGGCCACATAGTCTAAAGCGTTACTCTTACAGTAGACTAGACTGCACATGACGGGGAGATAGAGGTTAAAACCTTGGTCTGGTGTACTGAGGTGTTTTTTCCAAAATGTTTTCCCACTTTTATTCCACACAATAAAAATTATCAAAATAGGAAATCTCGATTTTCATCAAATACTCTTAAAGTTATTTTCATGGTAAAATAAGAATCTATATTTTGCTTATAATTTTAAACAGTACCTAAATACGAAATTTAACCAAAATCGTTATTTTAGATTTTGAGAAAATCAATTTTGTATTATTTTTTTTGCCTTTCAGTAGTTTACACTATCCTTAATTTTATGGCTCTACATCTGTTTCTAAATACTTTTCTGGGAAAGTTAACAAAACCCCAGATACTAAGTTTTAGAACGATCGGTTTAATGGTTTCAGCTGTAGGATGAGGTACAAACACACAGATAGATGGCGTCACGAAAAACACAATTTTTGTTTCGGGTGGTTATGAAACATTGACATTGATCATAAATTTGAATTAGATTTTTTTGACGGTCACAATAATTCTCTCTCTGAAAGGATTATCTATAGTAAAGATGAATATTTGGTAGAGGAAATAAAGATTATATTTTATTATATGTTTTTAACATTCACTAATTTTAACTCATAGCTGTGACGTTTCCCGTTAAATGTTGAAAATTCGATCATTTCACCTTTCCGTTAATTTTATAAAATGATAAAACTTATAATTTAAGGTTTTAGTACCAAATGAACATGTCGATATCCTTAAACTACTTTTTGCCACAAACCATATTTAGAAATAAAAAACCCCTTCTCAAAACAATAGATGATTTATGTAGATATGTAACACCTTTCAACATTACGATAGGTGATCACATAAGCCTGATTTCTTAGTAAAAATAACAACAACAATAATAATAAAAGAGGTTCCTGAATAGGTATTTTCAAAAGTTTCCATCAGAAAAACAAACATATTTTATACTTTTTTGGTAATCTAACTAAACACTCTTCAGATATTCATTTTTTAGCAAATAAATTAGAGTAATAATTTCCTATAAATTTCGAGCTCTCGAAGAACAATCGTTATTATAATACCAATCTATTCTAGGATTAGACTCAAAATCATAAAGTCACCTTGAGACATCGCCATTTAAAATATTAACAATAATCGATTCCCGAATCCAGGTGTCATTTTTCAATTTATAGAATATCTTAATATCAAGTTGAAACAAAATCTATAAACCATATAAGCCGTAACCCCTGATATAAATATATATACAGACATAAGGCCAAGTAGAATGGTAATAACATACACTCTTTTTTTTTTCAAAACAATCTTGAGGTAAAAAATATTCACTATTGCAGGAGAGAGTAAAAGAAACATTAAAATACTTGGGCATTCTTCACTTTGCTACCAATGGTATTCTTTTCTTATCAGTCGTCCACACTGAAAGACTTGAAACTTGGCTTTAGGTTTGCTAAGAGGTGGATTGACGTATTACTATTGATAATGTTAGCAGGTGGTGCATAGCTAATGGGAGCTTCATGTTAGATAGTATGACTCGTTGGTGACTAAGTCACGTAGCCAGTCTATATATTTCTGTCCTGTATTGGATGTATTAGTGTGTGGCAGACAATATCCAAGAAAATTGTCCATTACAGGTCATAAGGTATGGAACTAGATTTGTTTATATATGTAATTAATAATATCAAATAGAAATCTAAGATTTGTTTAGCGCCAACGAAGATGACATATTTCTAAAGCTCAAGCTAAAGCTGAATATTATTAGTACCATAACATTATGGTGCCAAGAGTGTTTATTCGCTGTTTTGTTGTGTAACTTGACATATTATCTTCAGGAGGGTAGTTTGCAATAATCCAGATATTTTTAATGCTTAGTCATTCAAGTTTTTTCTCTATGATATACCTATTTAGCCCAGAGGTCCTTAAAAGGAAGTGTCCTCATCAAGCCAAGGTCTGGTGAGGGTAAAACGAATAAATACATGTGTATGTATACAATTATATATTTACGTATATATGTATTTATATTATGTATATACATATATATGCTACGGGTAAGGTCCAAACCTGTATACAGCCAATATTATCAAGATAATATTGACATTATCTACCCGCTCTTGGATTGTGACAACTTCTTTGGTTGAGTCTGGGTTGGTTAGGTTAGGCTAGGCTAGGTTAGGTTAAGATAGGCTAGGATAGGTTAGGTTAAGATAGGCTTGGCTAGACTATGTTGGATCAGTTTATGATAGGCTGGGTTAAGATAGATTAGGTTAGATTAATGGAAAATAAAGCATAAAATGGGGCATTTTAAATGTTAATGCACTGCTACGATCCAATTTCTGATTTCCAAATATTGTTTCAAAATAAAGTTCGTATTGAAACATGCTTGGTTTTACTAATATCATTCAACGTTATCCAAGTCTTGCTGGATAGTGGCAATATTATCCGGATAGGGTCGTGAATGAGATCAATTAATTTCTATTTCTGATTGTATCCACTACACTTGGATAATCTCATATCATGGCTGATCTTGACATTATACAGATCTCGCACATACCCACAACACATATAAAATAGACATATATGTATGGATAAAAATATGTATCATTATTATAATTTTATTCTGTTTGGTAAGAGTGAGTTATTTATTTACAATAACAGAGCAGTTTTACGATAATCAAACAAAAAGTCCTTACTAATAAAGTAGGGGTAGAAGTAATTTCGACTAATTCTCCTATGGCTGATTTTCTGAAGAACTTTAGCTCATTAAAAGATCGTATTTATAATTTAGAGGGTCAGATACTTTAGCTCAGTCAATAGTGTACCTGACTATTGACCTAAGGGTTCCATGTTTGATTCCCGGCATAGCCGAAAATTTATCTTTGATGGAGATATGAGTTTACCCTTTCACATCGATGATTTAATGAATAGGTACAGGATGTTGTGCCTGTTCTAGTCTTCAGTTATGGTATAAAGTATATTAAACTACGACAGGCCTAGCAAACTGGCGTTAAAAATATTTGTTGTGAATAAACACTGACCTCACGCTGGAAATAATAATGGAGGTAAAAAAACTTATAAAATAAATATTATATTTATTTGGACTTGAGCTATACCCAGAAATTTAATTTAATTCTAAGGAGTGGCCCAGCCTCTGGTGACTCTTGATCAACTCCCCCAACAGGAGAAAATGAGGAGTTGTTTCAACAGTAGAAACTTTAACCATTTAAAATGTTTAAAACAGAATTGAGTCTGTGGCCGATATGACTTTCATCATATTACAGAAAATAACTTGACAAGATATTGAGAATGGATACAAGACTTTATTATTGATGCTACATTCTGGGAAGAGAGAGTGGAGCTTCAACCCTCAAGGTGACCTGGCGGTCTAGGGGTAAGGTGTCAGACTTCTGTGCTGGCGGCCAGGGTTCAATCCTCGGTCCTGGCACAGATTTATCTGATTACCAAACCCTTCCTTCACCTCTGACAAGACATCTTGTGAATGTGGGGAATGCCAGGCCTCCACCGTGGTTCGGATTCCCCGTTAAACTGTAGGTCCTCCATTTCATCTCACAATCACCCTACCATTACACATTAGCATAAGTGCATATAACCCGAACGTGTAGTAAGACGCGGTGCTAATAATAATAATAATAATAATAATAATAATAATAATAATAATTCACCCCTCAAAACACTCTTTGCCTGAACGTATTGGCTTGGACCTATCCTGACAGGCGGATGTTTAATTTCTGGTGCAAGGGCAAAGTAGGTCTTGGAAGGTGGTTGGTTAAACTGTTTGATGAGTCATGGGCTAATATAACCCAATGTTTATTAAGTTATTTTAAAAATAATATTAATTTAACGCGTTCTTAGTTAAGTGAGTTCATGGGGACCAATGATTTCAAAATCAGACATGTCCTACCCAAAAATTAAAATACATCTCAAACGGAATCAAAACAAAGGTTTTTCAAAGGTGATTTGTTAACCGCTGATTTGAATGCCATTAATATTCTGAACCTAGGTTTAAAGGGATGCTAAATGATTAAAACAAAATAAATTAGCTAACATAGTAGATTTTATGGTTTGTGTTTCAAGAGAGTTGTTAAAGTTTGTTGGTTTAGGTTGAAGAATTAATATTAAAAAAAAAGTTTACGTTAGAATATCTAGGTGGGTTATTTTTCCATTAAAAGCTCTTGAGTTTATTTCAGAATGTTAAAATAAGGTAAGCTAACCTAAGATTAAATATTATTATAAGTCAAGTGATGGAATTATTTTATGATTAAATAACGCATGTTAAATAAACAGTTAAACCAGTAATTTAAATCAATTTTAAAAGGTTTAGTTGCCATAATATTAGTTGTTAAGGATAACATGCTTACCTCAGCATCGAGACGAAATAGAATTTTTATTCAGTCGATAGAAGTCAACCTACTTATCTAGTTTTAATTATATTCATTTTCACCATTAATAAGGATAAATATAAGATGAGATTTTCAAGGATCGTACTTGTAAAATAGTAGAGAGATTGTTAAACCTCTAGTCAATGAAGCATTAAAAGTGAGTAAAGGAGATAATTTATTATAAGAAGAAATAGAAAAAATATTTTGTTTATTTTGGAATAATTTAAATAAATATGAATTGAAGAAGATAACAAACACTATTTATTAAGGATAGAAACCTTAAGTCAGGGAAAATAGATTAACTTATATAACCACTTCCCTAAGAATACCAAAAAAAAATACTCATAAATGTTAAAGAACAAAATGGTCATACAATTAGGAGGATCTACATAGTCCTAATATATTAAAAAGCTTATGAAATAGTCAAGGACTAAGCATACACAATAGAGCATAAATAAACAACTCACATAAATGACAATTATAATAAAATTTGATAAAAAATTTGTGACAAGGATTAATAAAATTGCACTTAATTGAAGGAAAAATTAAAGGTGATTGACAGTAAATAGATTTAGGCAGTTAGTTAGATTGTAAAACACACCTTAGAGATAAAGATGAGAAAATTACATGAAAAGCATATTAAAATTAATTTCATATGGACCCATTAAAATTTAATTTAAAAATCTAACATAACATAGATCATTGGTCAATAAGTTGATTATGATAAGAGTTTAATGCCTGCGTTAAAGGGGGGCTTAAGCACTAGTGTAAAGAGCCGTATAAATTTATGTAATCAAAGATATGTTGTCAAGCAAGACTTTATAGTTTATGTTAGATTTTTAAATTAAATTTTAATGTGTCCATATGTAATTATTATTAATATATTTTGCATGTATTTTCTCATCTTTATCTCTTAGGTGTGTTTTACAATCTAACTAACTGCCTAAATCTATTTACTGTATGTCACCTTTAATTTTTCCTTCAATTAAGTGCAATTGTATTAATCCTTGTCACACATTTTTTATCAAATTTTAGTATTATTGTCATTCATATGATTTTTTTATTTATTCTCTCTCACATATGATGAGTCCTTGACTATTTCATAAGCTTTTTAATATATTAGGACTATGTAAATCCCCCTAATTGTATAACCATTTTGTTCTTTAACATTTATGAGTATTTTTTTGGTATTCTTAGGGAAGTGGTTATAAAAGTTAATTGATTTTCCCTGACTTAAGGTTTCTATCCTTAATAAATATTGTTTGTTATCTTCTTCAATTCATATTTATTTATATTATTCCAAAATAAACAAAAAAAATCCTATTTATTATTATAATAAATTAACCCCTTTACTCACTTTTAATGTTTCATTGATTAGTCATTTAACAATCATTCAACTGTTTTAATTATCTAAGTTTGACAGAGACGCTCATCGTCAGGGCTGAAAATTTATAATTTGGAATGAGAACTTTTTCCAGTTTCCAAGGAGAAAATTTGTCCATCACAGGTATAATTGCTGTGTCTAACTTATATTCAAGCTAGTCACAAATTTAAATACATATGGTCACTAAAATATGATAAATAAAAATACTCAATATATAAATGTTCGGCAATGAACCAAAGTCATGTGAGGAATATAAATAAATTGTCTCCACATTGGTGTTTTTCATACCTCTCTGTTTAAGTACTGCTTCTTTTTAAATACACTAATATGTTTTTTATTGAAATTGATTAAATTTCCTATAGTTAATATTTCCATTAAAGTGAACTATTATGAAAATATAGGTTAGCAAAATAAACTGATTTTTCATGTTTCCAATATTAATGTTTCAGATGAACCAGCTTCCCATGTGTCTCCTACTTCTCCTTGTGACAGTCCTTGTACCATCTAGTCAGAAGTCTACAGATTGCGCACCGAAACCACCAGTTGATTCCCAGCCTGGACCACCACCTGGTCCTATACCTGGACCACCGCCTAGATCATCAGCTTGTATCTCACCTAATATGACGACCAATAGGACTGGACGATCCCCTGGTCACCAAACCAATATGATGACCAATAGGACTGGACGATCCCCGGGTACACAAACAGATATGATGACCAATAGGACTGGACGATCCCCTGGTACTCAAACAAATATGACGACCAATAGCACTGGACGATCCCCTGGTACCCAAACTAATATGACGACCAATAACACTGGACGATCCCCTGGTACCCAAACCAATATGACGACAGAGAGCCCTGGACCACGCTACACCGCAGGCTACCCATTCAGATGCCGTCCATCACCTTGTCCGGTTCTATACGACTTAATTTATTTTCACAATACGTCGCTGGCAACGAACTCCACTATAACAAGCCCTTTAGTCCTATAGGATTGACGGGTTCCACTAATTATACAACTGTCAGCGAGTGCGATCACTGCCGTTGTCAACAACACTTCATATGAATTGTGAATCTAGAAGTTTTTTTGAAGGGAAAAGGCTAAATATTTGTAACGTTGTCTTTTTCTCTAATTGTAAATTTCAAGGAAGCTTTTTCAATGTTTTAGATGACCTTTTTTTTGCATATCCCCTCTTTGACTTTCTCTTAAAATTTCATCCTAGACTCATTTGACACATAGTAAGTTGTATGTATTATATTTTTAATGTATGTGTGTCACTAAATGATACGCGATGATTATCCATAGGATGGCTCCTGATATCTGAAGCAAATTAAATATAGATATAAAAGACAGCGTGGACAAGATAAACGTCAAAGGTCCAAATCACGTGTTCAGGCTGCAATTTTTCACACAAGTGAACTCTTATATTATTGGTCATCTTCAATTGTATATGCCTGCATTTAAATTCTTTGCTGTCTTAGAAAAAAAATAGATGACACACTTCTGATACTTTTATTTTTACATTAAGTATATGTAGAAATGTATATAATTTAGTTTCCCTTGCTGCTATCCCCGCGTCCCGTTGGCCTATGTGTCAGGATGGCTTTGGTGGGACGGGTAGGCAGTGGCAAATAATTGTAGGGTTCGTTTTGATCTTGTTTATTGATATTGTTTATTGTATAATGTTATGTAGGATTTATAACTAGTTGAAAGAGTTTATAAAAAAAAGTATTCCTTTTGTTAATCTCCCTACTTAGCAGTTTATGCTCGGATCTATGTTCGGTGTTATAGCCCTAGCTGGTGTCGAACACCCGACCGTGCAGCAATGAGCTGTTTGTTTTTATCTATCTCTGACTTTAGAGATGGTTTGGGGCATCCTCCTCTGTATATAACAGGTAATAAAGCTGTAGGGTATTCTCCCCACAAGTTGGTTAAACTGGGTGGTTGAGTTGCTATATAAATCACGTTGTACTAGCCGCACTAGCAACTGGTGATCTTATGTTGCCCCCCTCCCCCTTCTCCTCCATAAGGTCCGAAACTCACTGTTATGTACCTAAAAGGAAGGGTGTTTCCCCTATTTTACTAGTTTTGACAAAACTCTGAGCTACATTACTTGGCAAAACATTTTTTTAAAATGATTTATTAACAAAA
This sequence comes from Timema douglasi, assembly GCA_901482245.1. Taxonomy (NCBI): domain Eukaryota; kingdom Metazoa; phylum Arthropoda; class Insecta; order Phasmatodea; family Timematidae; genus Timema; species Timema douglasi. Next base: position 3,744 of record CABEEJ010001089.1, on the reverse strand, counting down.
AATGGTGATACGCGATAAAGTGATAAGTGCCACACAAATATGGAGACAAGTACTTTTTCCTTTGATAGTTTTTAAATTTGATTTACAATGTTTATGAACATCTAAATGAACGAAATTGTCTTTTTACACGAAATCATCCTATAAAACAAAATAACACCGCTTTTACAAGTATTATCTTTAAATAAATATGAAATTAAGAAAAGATTAAGCAGAAATTTTGACCATGCTGTAATTAGATTTGTATTTTGTTGTAGTGTAAGCTAACTTTAGGCTACAAAATTGTAAAATATGTAGAAAAACTTGACAAAGAATTTTAAAGCAAATATATGAGGTTTCAATAATAAATTTTAATTTTGTATAAATTGTCTCATTATGTAAATATTACTTAAACACCTCAAATTATATGTAATTTTGAATAAATACGAAATAACACCGAAAAATGAGATTCAAAAAATGAAATTTAACTAAAAATAAAACAATTTTTACTGGGCTCTACTTATTATGACTAGGAGAGTTGACAGTGTGATTTTTTGGGCCTACGTCATTCTTACTTGATCTAATTTATCTAAGGCTGCAAGCTATGACACATTTATCTTATGATCGATCTTAAGAAGCGTTGCATATGGAATGGGTCCTTTTGTTTACTGTTTTTTTTTCACACATGGGTTTGGTATTGTTTTGTTTTAAATATTAATTTTGTTGATTGCCATAATTGTTAGAAGATTTTTTTTTCTCTTTCCACTTTTTGTAAATAGTCTATTCCTATATAAATACTTGGAATCTGCCTCAATATTTCAGAGTTATAAGCAAATGGCTCCATTTTGTAGGTAAAGGAACGATAAAATCTATATGGTTCTCTGTACCATTTATTAAAATATTTTATATTTTAATTGAAAATATCCATAGTAAAGTGAAAAAAAGTTGACGAGCTGTAGTGGTACATATTGAATTTATATGCTGTGTGATAAATAATATGTACTCACTGTATTTTATACCCTGCATTATTATTAAATTGTGGTTAAAATATTTAGTATAGAACTTCGTTGGAATAGTAAAAATAAAAATTGTTAAGGAAGGGGTAACTTCTCGGTATTTTTATTTAGCGTGCATTTATTTAAATAACTATAAGAATTATCTAGTGGCAACATTATCTCTTAATTATTTTTTATACCCTTTACTGAATTTTATGAACCAAACTATTCACTTCGTGTAAATCCCGAAATATAGTGTATCTGCAATGACAGTACTAGACTTTACAAGCTTGACCACTATGGATGTCAACTTCCTTGAGGGTCAGCCTAATGTGTTTCTCTATGTAATACTCCCTACTCCACACATGTATAGTTTAGCTATTCAACACTACCAACATTGTAGCAATGCTTTAATATCAATTTTTATTATAAAGTTTCCTACAACTATTTAAAAATTTAATTTTTATCCTCACTTTATCATAAATCGTAATGGGAAGTTATGTTGTGCAAATTAATTCACAATTTTATAAACAATTTAAAAACATTAAATGTAATAGTATTTTACATTAGGTTGTGTAATTAAGTGTTAAAATTCAGATACAATTACCATTGGTCAGTCAGGCACAATATCCAAGAGGCCAAACAAATCTCCCTGCTAAAAGCTAAGCACACTGTCAATGCATTCAAACCTACCGGTCTCATAACCTCTTGAAATATTCCATATCTCGCCACTTGAGCCTATTTCACTTTAAGCCAAGTCTGTTTTCACCCCTAGGCATTACAATGGACTACTCATAGCCTTTTTTCATATATTTTTTTACAAAATATACTAGTTACCCTATGTTTTACATCTCCCTTATTATAACTTGACTTATTTTCTTCTTTTGTTTACCCTACTACTAATTTTCCCCTCCGATGTTTTTGTCTTTTGTTTTTTTGTTTACATGTATGAATTGTCTGTTGAACGGCCATTTTGCATTTATAATGACCTCTTTCTATTTCTGCTTGCACATCCACCATATGGTTCGCGCCGTGAACAATTATTAACACACACTAGCGCGGAAACTGTTGTCAACTTACATTTAGCTAACAAGCCGGCTAGTTGAGTTGATCTTACTAACGCAATCCTTTCTTTTTAGGCACAATCGCGTAAACAGAATACACTAGTGCTTTATGTACCGTATCTGCTGTAATAACGTGCACATGCTACAAGGGAGCTTTAGGTGAAAAATTGTCAGAAAGGGGAAGGATGGAATGAAGTAGAGAATTAAACTTCAAGATATAAAAGAGTCTCTACTTTGTAAATGATTAAAAAAATATATAGATGGAATGCTCTAATATAGAGTATATGAGCGTTTTGATATTCGTAAAAATTTCAAAAATTATCTCTTAATAAAATAATTATGATGACCTAGACTTAAAATAACAATTTTAAGCAATTGCTTAAATAAAAATAATTATTTATCTAGTTTTGTATAGTTGGGAAAAAAGCAAAATCACAAAATAGGAAACATTGTATCATTAATTTACTATAAAAGGTGTTATCTTTGTTATTATGACGTAATAGATTTGATAATTAATATAATATAATATAATTTGTCAGTGATACCAAGTTTTAAACAATCATTTTTAAATTAAATTTTAAATATTTCAAATATTTAATTAAAATTGAACATTAAAAGTGTTATTTATGAATCTAAAAAATACAGTGGGCACGGGAATTAATGTCACTCTCGTCTAGTCTGGTGTGCCTGAGACGGGGAGATCTTTAAAATACCGGCAGAGTGCGCTGAGGGAGGCTTATCCTAAATGGCTCCCCAATCTCCCTCAACGCAAATGCGGGAACACTTAACTCTAAATCTAACTTTCCTCGTCCTTACTCAGATTGTGTAGTTAAATACGTATAGCCCGGATATGTATATTATATGTGGAGCAATTTTTTTTTATCTTTGGTCGAATGGTTGGTCAAACGTGTCAAATTCGCAATACACTTAACTGCTAATGACGGAGAGATCAGGAGTCAAATCTCGGTCAGGTATATTAAAGGTTGTTTTTCTTTCATGGTTTTACATTCTCCCCCCACATAAACGCAGGTACATTTATTCTAAATTATACCTTCCTCGTCCCTAACACGTTAGACGGTTAGAGTTATTAGTTCAAATTGCATATAACTCGAAAGGGTAGTAAGACATACATACATATATACATACACACACATACATACATACATACATACCTACACATACATACATACATACATACACACATACATACATACCTACATACATACCTACATACATACCTACACATACATACACACATACATACATACATACATACATACATACATACACAAATACATACATCAATCCATCCATCCATACATACATACATACATACATACACATACATACATACATACATACATATATACATACATACATATATACATACATACATACACACATACATACATACCTACATACATACCTACACATACATACACACATACATACATACATACACACATACATACATACATACATACATACATACATACATACACATACATACATACACACATACATACATACATACACACATACATACATACACACATACATACATTCATACATACATACACACATACATACATACAATACATACATACATACATACATACCTACACATACACACATACATACATACATACATACATACATACATACACACATACATACACACATACATACATACACACATACATACATAC
>CABEEJ010001088.1:121788-181395 GCA_901482245.1 Timema douglasi | reverse complement strand
TTTCTAGCACCACGTATTACAATCTTGTGGGGTATACGCGGATTAGGAAGAATATATTTATAGGAAGTGTACCCGCATTTGTGTGGAGGGAGAGAATAAAATTACTTTAGTAAACCACCTAACCTAACATAACCCCGATCTCCCTGTCATCGGTAGCAAGCCCGTAGTCAGGGTGGGTTGGGGTCCAAACCCCCCAAAATTATATTAACAAAATAGGCTAATATATGGTTTTAATGATGGTTCAAACCATATCATAATTAAGGTAGACTAAAAGTACAAATTAGGGGGTTGCGTTACCGTAAAAAGCACTTCAGAGAGCTTCTAGAGGTGTTTAATATTTATAATTTCTCCTAGCCTTCGCCAGTTAGGGGGTTATGTTGCCGTGAGAAAAAACTTTAGATAGCTTCTAGAGGTGTTTAATATCTAGAATTTTTCCTAGCCTTCGGCAGTTAATGAGTTGCCGTAATAAAAACACTTCATATAGCTTCTAGATGTGTTTATAATTTAGAATTTTTCCTAGCCTTCGGCGGTTAGCGGGCTATGTTGCCGTATAAAAACACTTCAGATAGTTTCTAGAGGTGTTCAATATTTAGAAGGTTTCCTAGCCTTCGGCAGTTAGGGGGCTATATCCATAAAAAAAAAACACTTCAGATAGCTTCTAGAGGTGTTTAATATTAATAATTTTTCCTAGCATTCGGCAGTTAGGGGGGCTATTTTGCCATAAAAAAAACACTTCAGGTAGCTTCTAGAGCTGTTCATCATTTAGAATTTTTTTATCAGCCTCCGGCAATCGGGGAATGTGCCCGACAACCCCCGTACCCCCTGAAATTATTGACTGGCTACGGCCTTGATCGCCAGTCTAGTTAACTGCGAGATTAGTACGTTAGACCACGTGGCCACCGAAGCGAGTGTTCGTGTTCTTACCGGCCACCCAGGTCTCCTTGGTTCGTATTTTAATCTGGCGCACAACTTGCAGTATTTATTGTTATTCTCAAGCACTCAATTCTTTAGATTCTGGCAAGCCCAAGGTTTAAGGTGGTGAGAGTAGATATAATACGAAGTTCTCAGTTTTTGAAATTATTTTTTTTACGAATATTAATCGAATATTGCTTAAGTAGATACGCTCAGTTTTTAATTTATAAATATAATAGGCTTATAATCAAAATCAGCTATTGAATATTTGTCATAAACATAATTGAATTTGATGAGAAACTTTTTAAATGAAGATAAATAGTTATCAAATTCTAGGATGTCCTTGACAAATATTCATCTACCGTCGAGAATACTAAAAGAATATAAACAAAATCTATATAATGAACAATATTTATTTATTTTTTACGAAAAAAAATATTGCTCTAAAAGCTGAAAACATACTGTCGCTATAATTCATTCACGACCTAATTTTACCTGGATGACAGCTCAAAATGTTACTAGAAGTAGTCCTTAATATATCACTACGCCAACAGCTGACATCTATCACTTTGGATGACTGTAATGAAAACAGAGGTAATATATTAATGTGATAGTTAACCACAGTAATTTAGGCCAATATTATTTATATATTTATTTGAGGACGGACACAAAGTTTATTTATCGTTTTATTCCACTTAAAAAATATATTCACACCACTTTCACAAAAACTTCTAACGTACATAACTTCAAAATGGCGACTAACGAATTTAAACCATATGGTTGAACATGACGGTAAACAAGTTGTTTACAATGATGCAGAAACGCAGTTGATGAAAATAAGTACTTTTAACTATGTTTAAAATACTGTTTCGAGTTGGATAAAAAGAAATGATTTAAAAAAAATAGTATGAGAAAACTTAAGTTTACGCTATTTTAAATTAATGTAATATATAACAGGTAATTAAACATCTTTACATTTATAACAAAACAGTGATCTTTTACACGTGTTGGCAACCCAAGTACAATTTTTCTTCTCCCTCTATCCTTCCACCATTCTTCCTCCTCTAATCGTTTCCATTCTTCTCCTCTCTCACTTCCACGTGTTTTGTTATCTGCTCCTCCCAACTGTTTCTTGGTTTATCTTGCGTTGTTTTTCCTACACACTTCCTATCCATATCTCTCTTTGATATTATCTCCGTTTACACCCTCATAAGATGCTCATACCATTTCAGTTTTGATTCCTCTACTACCTCATGTACTCCTTGTACTTCAACACTTTCCCGGATAACTTCATTCCTAATCTTGTTTATCCTAGTGACAGCTATCATGCTCCTCACAAACTTCATTCTCATGGCCTCAACTTTTCTGGTCTCTCTTAAATCCATGTACATGTTTCGGCTACATGTGTGACAATGGGTACTAAGTACCTTTCACTTATAAAAAAAAATACTGATGACAATAGGTATCGGTATTGAAAAATAAACTGAAAATTTTATTTGAATATAATATTTCTATGAGTTCTTCATGGATAAAAATGGTGATTATATTTCATCTTCTCTGCATGTTTGTACTTTTTGGTAAAAATAAATAACACTTTTGGACTATGTTGGAATTGTTCTTATTTTTAAAATTAAATCATTAAAAATATACACAAATACCTAATCACGGCGTTCCCTTACGGGGTAGGCAAGAATTTAGGCCTATAGCTAAAAAACAACTACTCCGTACTTAATCCATCCTCACTAGCTTTCTCTACACTTCCCTATTCTTGGATACTCCGAGTCATACGTGCTCTTTCATTCTTAAACTCGTAATGTTTCTCTTATTTACACATTCGTATACAACATTTAGCCACGTCTTACATTGCCTGCACCTTCCTTTTGATCCACAAACTCTACCTACATGTATTTTCTTCGTCACTCGATCCACTCTCATCCTCTCAACAACCAAACCCCCAAACCAACGTAAGGCACTTCTTTCGCATTGCCTTATTGGATTCCATTTCAAACTGGACTCCTTCAGCACCCATTCGTTACTGATATAATCACTATATTTTAATTTAGGGCCTAGCTATGTGTCCAACTTGATTCTTAGTGAAGCATTAAGGAACTTTTAATCAGTATGTCAAAGTGTGAACGTAGAACCATTAGACCTACGTTATTAAGACAAATAATATTCCATGACGTCGCTCTCCTCAATAGAGCCATACCGACCGAGTGGCCGCATCTTCTTTCCCTCCAAAGGAAGTTGTGCTACTGATATTTATAGCGCACGAAAAATATGTCGATCCCGGATGGATTTGAACCCACGTATACCGGATCCTGAGGCGAGCACTTTACCTCAATAACACAAAGATCGACTAGTCTAAAATAAAATAGTAGTTTGACTGTGGTAGTAATTGGGATTGGGCTAGTGGGTGAGTGGGTAGGGATCAGCGCATGCAAACTACACATTAATTTTTTTTTTTATAATTATGCCACCGCTTAAGTGACATTGTTTTCAACTTCTTGTATGGGAATCTTCTAGCAAACAATAGCAGTATTAGTGATAGCTATGACCACCTGTACCTTTCTTAAGGTAGTTATGTAGGGGACGCGAGAAAAGTTGTTTTTCAGTTTTTATATAAAACAAATCAAATATTTCTCCAGTAGAAACATGGTTTAGTTTTCTTCAATTGGTGATATATTATTATTATTATTATTATTATTAGCACCGCGTCTTACTACCCGTTCGGGTTATTACGCACTTACGCTAATGTGTAATGGTAGGGTGATTGTGAGATGAAATGGAGGACCTACTGTTTAACGTGGGATCCGAACCACGGTGTAGGCCTGGCATAATTGGTGATATAAACACATCTGAATATTTGTCAAGGTTGTTCTGGAATTTAATTACTTTTTACCTTTTAGTTAAAAAGTGTGTCATCTAATGCCACTATGCTTATGAGTGACAGATTCAACACCTGTTGATATCACCACGTGAAGAAAATTAGACTATATTTCTACTGGAGCAATATTTTATTTATTTTGGCCAAAAACAATTGTACTATAAGAACTTTAAAAAAAAACACTGACCTTTACTCGCGTTCCCTACATTTCCACCTTAAGTGATAGTGTTTCCAACTGCTAATGTGGGAATCTTCTCTCTGGCCAACACAGCAGCTCGAGTGACAGATCCGACCCAGGAGGACTAGACACACTTCACTCATGGCACGGTATCTGCCAGTTTGACACTGAAATAATGGTTCGTAATACCCGCCTTAAGGGTTTCGTGACAGGTTGTACTTTTTTTTCAAAGAGTCCTTCCTTTTAAGATACCTTGTCATTACATCTCACGTCACCTTAAGCTTGCCGGTGATAGGTACCAAAGTTCGCCTTCAATTTGAATTTAGCTTAAATATTTACCGGTGGCCAGTCAGATGAAACCATTTGTTTCGTCCTGTCCTTCTCTTAATGGGAGTACGAGGATCAAAACCTTAGTGGGTGTATCGATATATTTCCCTAAACGGGCTTTCACTATTTCTCAAACCAAATTTGGGTACATTTTCATTAACGTATATTATTCTGATTCTCATCTTATTTGAACCAACTTGCGAATAGCTCGCGAAACACGAAAGGATGTTTGTGGGTAGACTATAATATAAATTATAAACCCGCTTCACTGGATGGTCGGAGGGTTTACTCTCTTGTTAGACTGGTCTACTGATAACGGGGAGATTGGGGTTCTAACCCCAGTCGGATCTACTGAGGGTGGTTTTCCCTAAATGGTTTTCCACTCTCCTTCTACGCAAGTGTGGGTAGAAACTGCTTCGTTCCTCATGCCTACCCTATTAAAGTAAGTATAATATATGCGTACAACCTGAACAGGTAGTAAGACTCAAAGATTTTTATATGTACATATATTATTTGTTTGATCGCCTTAAAAATAATGTATATGATTGTTAATTTATTTGTGAATTCATGCCACTCCTTGAGGTCGGCAACTGGTTCTTTGACAGATGATGTACATTATAACAACTTTAAAATAAAGATAATTTTGGTTAATCTACAGATATTTTATATATTTTCCAAAAAGGTCATATTTAAGGTCACTTTTAAACTAAAGCTCCTCCGTAATGATTTCTCTCCAAGCGTGGTTGGTTTTCATTTCCCGCACCAGTTCCTTCTGAGTGAGTAGATCACTAAACCCAATATCATCACTGAGGAAACTGCAGGTCTTATGGAGACAATATTTGTTTCTCTCTCTCTCTTTTGGTTAGCTGTTGCTACAGTAGCCCCATGGCTTCTTTGGTGCTGCCTGACAGCTCACAGCTGACAGCTAAAAGCTTTGAAAAGTTACCAGACCAAATTATGTATCCCTACGCTGAACCATATGATCTGCAAAAACATGTGTTTAGCAGCTATCACTTCTGACAGTCAAAATTTAGTTATATACCTAAATGTTGACTGTCAGAAGTCAGCTGTGAGCTGTCAGTCAGCACCAAAGAAGCCATGGGGCTACTGTAAATCTCCTCGCTTTCAGTTATGTTGAAAGGCGGTGTTCTGGGGTAAAAGTAGCTTCTGGCAACCTCGACTAACCAGCGCAGCGCAGATTGACCAAACGAAAACGAGTTTGACAACGCTGTTTCCCAATAGTAGCCATTCAGTTTCCTCAAAGAAGATATCCTGTGTATAAAAAAGTTTTTAAACGTAAACTGATCCGTAACGATTCGTTCAAATCAAGACTAATTACATTTCCTCCACCAGTTCTTCTAAGCCTTTCTCCTGTTCAAGAGTAATGCATCATTAAACTATATGTTGTTGTTTTTTAAAATAAAAGTTCTCCGCGATGTTTCCTCTAAGCTTTGTGAGTCGTTTCCTTCACCAGTTTCTCCTAGCCCGCTCTGACTTTTGATGGACAGGCTGGTTTGCATGCCCGTCTCTCTTACCTATTCCTGTATCCAGTTAATTTCGGGGTTCTTGTTGAAGTTAGCAACCTGTAATTACACGATTACTGGCAGCAGATGAGAGCGATACGTGGCGAGCAACGCACGGGGCGGGCGAGCAGCCCACTCGGATAACAATGGGGGAGAATGTATGTTTGGGTGAACGGCAAAACTACTTATGTCCTCATGTTCTTTAAGCCTTGCATTTTTATTAGGACGATCAAAACAAGGTCTACACGCTTGGTATACGCGATTGTCCTTTGTTATCTGCTTCAGTGGCCCTATGGCTCAAGGCATCACTCTCGCAATAAACTAGACTGCTGATAACAGTGAGATTAGGGTTCGAATTCTGGTCGGATGTACTGAGGCTTTTTTTTACCCCTAAATGGTTTTATTTTCTTCCCTCCACGCAAATGCGGGTACACTTTCTATAAATTCAACCTTCCTCATACCTAACTCCTTAACGTGATTATTAGGACCTACATATGTGTATAACCTGGACAACTAGTAGGCCTAAGACAAAGTGCTAAAAAAAATTAGTAACTTGTTTATGTTTCTATTGATTACAGGCATACCTCGCTAAAACAGCGCGCTAAGTTTCTGGTCAGGGGTGTAGTGGTGCGGGAACGCCGTTCCGGTACTGCTTTTTGTGAGAAAATATTATATTTCACTATGCCGAGCCGAGTATTAAAATGTTCTTGTGTTAAAAAATCTTAAAAATAATAATCTTTTTTAGAAAAGTTTTTAGTGTGCAACTTTTAGCTAACTAATTGATTTTATATCAATATTTATTTAAACTTTTTTTTTCATAATATTAATCAATAAATCCTCATGAATTCTACTGCTCTATGCGAATTCTTGGAATTTTAGGGGAAGTGCGCTAAGTAAGTTTCTGCCTTGGTAACCATTAAAAATGCTTCAAATAGCTTCCAGAGGCATTTATGTTTGTGAAATTTTCCCCCCTCCAGCGACGCCCCACAACACAACCCTTTCAACTTGGAGGGAGGGGGGGGGGGAGGTTACGGCCTTGCGTTCCGGCACTGCTAGAATTACGACTACGCCACTGTTTCAGATCACCGCCGTAAAGCGAATCACAACCATTTTTCACTGGCCAACGCATATAAAAAAATCCTTAAATATTTATACTATTATATTTTATTAAATGCACAATATCGCTGGGCCTAGAAAAATATAAAGGTAATAATGGTTCATTAAAAAATGCTACAGTAGTATGTTGCTAACCTTAAAACCACTGACTACCCCTTTAGAAGAAAATCGATCGCCTTAAATGTATTCCTTACGTCATCACATATCTAGTAAGCGTAACCGTGGGGATAAAGTAAATTTACTCCAATTTAAAAATAATAGAATGTAGCGCCAGATGGAGAAATGCGTCTTATTGGCTGATATTGTGACGTCACTCAGTACACAATTCAGCACGTTATATACTCAAAGCTATATGGTAGATAAACATGGTTGTTAAAATCAGATCACATTTTGAAACTTTAAATAATATATATTTTTAAAATCCACACCATTGTTAAATTAACTTCATTAATATCTTGTTTTTAAAATATTTATTTAAATATAACTGCTGTGTACTGGATGACGTAAGCAATGACATAATCAAATTCCTCCAAGCCGCGCTACCTTTCTATTCTTTTTACATTGATCTACTCCAAGTCTAGAGGACAGTAGCTCATTACCGGTTGGCGCTTAAACTGTGTGGGCTACTGGGTGTGAATATTACATTATTTGAGCTAGAGTAGAGCGTTAACAGTAGGATTTTGGTAGAAAAGAACTTTTAAAGAATACGAACAAAACTGATAATATTTTATTACTCTATATTATTATTGTCATATAGGTATCGATAACATCCACTTGGTGGTCTGGTGGTCTATGGGTAAGGGGTTAGACTTCTGTGCTGGGGATCCAGGATTCAATCCCCGATCCCGGCACAGATTTATCTGATTACCAAACCCTTCCTTCACCTCTGACAAGACGTGTATTAATCACAACTTGTGAATATGGGGGAACGCCAGGCCTCCACCGTGGTTCGGATTCCACGTTAAACTGAAGGTCCTCCATTTTATCTCACACTCACCCTACCATTACACATTAGCGTAAATGCGTATAACCCGAACGGTTAGTAAGACGTGGTGCTAATAATAATACTAATAATAATAATAATATCCATGGAAAGTGCAGGTGCAGATCCTTTCAGGCGAATGATGATATATTGTTAAGTTAAATTTTACCATCTAAATCCTGATAATTTATCATTATTACTCGCGTCCTCTCGATAAAAAAACCACAACTTGTTAGCAAAATAAATCCATGAGATAGTTGTTCTTCGAGATACGTTCTTAATGCATGTTACGCCTCCTCTTCTCGCATTTGACTTAAGATTGTACTTATCCTCGTCGGGAGTTATATTAACGTCCCGTGCAGTCTTCCAGGACAGAACAGGTTGTGTGTGACCTGACCACGAACCTTACTCTAACATCAGATCCGGCCTCTCTCTAACGTCTATAAATTATTAGCTCGGCTCATCGGTCCAACGCTAACGAGATTCGTGTCTCTCTAGCGCCGTTCAACGTACATTTCAGAGATGCGGATTTCACGTTGTAGTTACAACCTTTTAAAAGTAAATTATTGAGTATAAACGTCCGTGTTAAACCATCGTCTGAAAGAGGGAAGAAGGGGAGCTATCCGTGTGAAATATGAGTAGGTTTTAAACCTGTAGGATAGGATACATGCTTACATTGGACAGCTATACGTAACCTTGATTCCTTTTTGTTTGTTTTGGTTTTTTACAAATTCACCCTTCTCGTTTCAAAATATTTTAACACAAGTATGAGGTGTAGTGTAAACTATAAGCAATAAAGATATACCGCTGATAGCTCTTCGCTTGTAGTTAGGTTCATCAGTAAATAACACGTTTTATTTTTAAAAAAAAGCTGAACAAATTAAAGTAAACCACAGAGTATAAACATGACAATAAATAATAACTTGTCTCTGTGAAGTATAGTGAAATCACTATGGGAAGAACTTTTTTTTTAGAAGATACCACATTAGTCGAAGTTGCAGCTAAAAAAAAAGCACATGGCTTGGCGTAAAGATACACGAAATAGATCTTGTAGCTTTATGAACTCTGAGATAAGGCTATAACTATGGTGAGCCAATTAGGTTTTAACGATTCTATGGCGTGCGTGTGTTTTTTTTATTAGCTTGTTGGATAACACAGTAATTCTCTCTTTCTCGGCAAATGAAGTCGTTCTCTGGTGAGATGACTTTCGATCATAGCCATGCTAACTGTCGTGTTTTATCTATAGCAGATTGCGGATAACATTATGAAAATACATTAATATTTGACACTCACAGATTCTTTCCTAATTATATCGGGCTAGGGTAAATCATAATTGCACGAGGTCACGTGAATAGCTCTAAGCCAACCACAAGATTTCCGCCTCATCGGCGCGAGCTGTTCTATTGAAGTTCAACTCATCTCTAGAAGGTGTGTGTATCGATTTATTGGATTTTGCTACGACACAACGCCATGTTCGACAATGATCTAAAATAGATGTTTATCCACACTAAAATAAACTATATTTACAGTCAACTGTTTTAAGTTTTCGTTGCAATGCATCGTGGGTCAGTATAAGTGTGTGAATTGCTGCGCCAGCCAAGAAGATTTTGCTCCACAGTAGCCTCATGGCTTCTTTGGGGCTGGCTAATAGCTCACAACCGATGGCTTTGAAAAGTTATCAGACCAAATTATGTATCCCTAGGCCGAACCATATGATCTGCAAAAACATGTGTTTAGCAGCTGTCACTTCTGACGGTCAAAATTTAGGTATGTACCTAAATGTTGACTGTCATAAGTACGTTGTGAGCTGTCAGTCAGCACCAAAGAAGCCATGGAGCTACTGTATGTTTTCGGTGAAAGTGTGAATCGAGCTTTATTGAACGTGCCTTGAGCGGTTATAACATATTTCGCGGATAAATTGTGACTGGTTTTGACTAGAAACTGTTGTGCAACCTGCGAACAGTTATACTAGCACGAGGATCAGGTTTAAAGAAGATTGAGACTGAGTTGAGCAGTTGTTTGACAAGGTGAGGGCAATCAATACCTTAGTCATAGTCCATCCATAGGAGTGTGGCAGACCATCTCTCTGTATCCATTCGCCAAGCCATACGATTTACAAGACAGTATTTTGATTTGCTGTCACTTTGGGCAGTCTAAACTTTCTCAAGAAACCATTTGTTTTTAATTTCTAGTTCGTTTTATTTTAAGTGTTTGTAAATTATTGAAACAATAACTTATAAATATAATCGTTTGAATGTTTCTTTTTTGTTGAAGTGGCGTCTGTAGTTTTCTTAAAAAATGCCTTACAAATGAGAGCTTCTAAAAAGTTGCGTTCTCTTCACAAATTAAGGTGACGAATCAGATGAAATGAAGGCTGGTGATAACGTAGTACAAACCACGTTCATGCGTGTTTGCTTGCATCTCTAAATCATTAGCGTAATTAGTACGTAAGCGTATAACCCAAAAGGGTAGTAATACGTCATGCTAAAAAAAATCCGTATTTTCGAATATATGATCTAATGTAGGTCCTAATTAGTCTGGTTGGTCGATGTTCTAATGTAATGTATCTGGACAGGATGCGCATTCAATACCTTACTGGATTGAAACTGTAGTAGCTTAGGCATGCTTGACCAATTAATGCTTTAGTTAAACGATTTTCCACCTTTTCCAACTTGCGGCTAACTGATCAAGGCTCTAAAATTGTCAATGAACACCATCAGTTTCTTACAGAAAAATTCACTCCTAAAAAAAACTAGTATTAATGAATTTTGTTTGAAAGTTCAATAACTGAAACTGTAATGATTACCTTGCTATTTTCAAAAAATAATGTGGTTCATAGATTTAAAAAGCTTTATTTGTATTCCTATAATTTTATTCCCGATTCATTTTTAATCCCCAAACTCCCGCGGCACAACGGTTGAAAAACTCTGCCTTAGCTAGACTGCCCCTATAGTACTTTACTCTGCTATGTTTGTTAACTCCCACAACTCAACGAGTCTCACAAGAGTAAAAAAAATATAATTTGAGTAGAATGCATATTCATGACGACAGCGGGGTATTGGGGTGGTGGTTGCGTGCGATGCTCGGCCCGAGCTCAAGTCTAGTCACTCGGATATTAGTGGGCAGGGCTCCCATGTGACGGGTCCTGGCGTCTTCTCCCGACCTGGGCACGCACCTTTTACCACCTACACAGTATTCTCCTCTTCGTCTCGGGGTTACTCCTTGAAATTCACTCTTCACATCACTCGCTTGTCTTGTTTTTTTAAATTATTATTTATCTCATACCTCGGGTAGAAACATTATTTTGATCGTAAAAAAATTTCGAATTTTAGTTTTTGATGAATGTTGACGTTTCTTGTCGCCCTGAACCCGGAAAAGTATTTCTTGCAACACTATCCGTTTCTCTCTTATTGTTACTAGAACCGAAACTATTTTAGCGATCAGCCTAAAATTTGGTATTTAAAGTTTTCGTAAGGTTCCTCCGATGGGTTTTTGGAGTTATCTATTTAACCCTAAAATTAAGAGTATTTTATTTAAGGCTGAAATGGGGGAGGATCAGTTTTATCGATTTCTTTTCTAGGGGCTTTTATTAAATTTTGTCTCCAGGCATTGTTTCAGATTAAACACAAGTGGAAACTCTCATTTTCTCATGAAAATTACTTTTAGAATATTAATTTACTATACATAAGCGTAAATTTCCAATTTTGATAATATCTCCTCAACTCTTTGGGACACAAAATAACTTATCATTACAAAGTTGTTCTATTAAATATTTTTTTTTTTTAAACTTTATTTGAAGTATATTTTTATAAAATCAATAATTTATTATATATTGGCAATTTTTTTTTAAACTGAGTTCAAAGATATTACTTTTTTCTCAATATTTTTCTGGAACAGTATTTAGTATTTCATACGCCCTTTGGTAGAGCTTTTTTTGCAACATTGTATATTACTTATTTTCTCTCTTCTTTTTGTTTTCTGAATAAATATTTCCTTTTTTTAGTTAAAGGAATGAGAAAGTATTTGCGGTACACCGCATCATTTAGAGAATTTATTTTAGGGGTTCATATAAACACTAAGATAATCTCATATCAAATTAATATTACTTCTGACATTTAATTGGGTGGATTCTTTTGTATTTCACAAACAAACAATAATTGTTAATTTTGTAAAATACACCGAAATGAATATTTTTAACACCGCGTCTTACTACCCGTTTGGGTTATTTTACGCTTATGTATTAAATACGTTCATGGCCTTAGGAACTAGGAAGGCTATAACTGGAGGGAGTGTACCCGCATTTACTTGGAGGGAAAGTGGAAAACCATTTTGTAAAAACACCCTCAGTACACTTGACAAAGATTCGAACCTCGATCTCCCCGTCATCGGCATTCTAGTCTACTGTGATAGTATCGCCATAGACCATACGACCACCGAAGTGGATGGGTTAATATTAAAATAATCAAAAAACATAACCAGTTAAATAAAATAATTTTTCCTCTTGTTTTGAACACTCTTACTCACAAAAAGTGTAACATAACACAATTTTATTGTATTGCTGCATTTGGGCTGAACTTAAAAATAATTTAAGGAAACAGGATAGGGAAGGTTTAGAAATAAATTTAAAATTCAGCTTCTATTTCACGAAATACGGAGGTAATAGGTTATCACAATGAAAATCACAACGGCACTCAAGTGTCATTCACTCTTGTGAGTGTATTTTTACTGGAACTCTTCTGATTGATCTGTAATAACCCAACTACGTTTTATAGTGAAACATATTTTCAATGACTGCTAATATCGCCTTTTTTTAAAAGATCCTATATAAGTGGTCTCCGCAGTTTTTGTTAAGTCCGGTCCCTCCGCACAACACGCACAAACCTTACACAAAACTGGAATTTAAAAACCCGCGCCCCATAAATATCGGGAACCCCTTCAAAACTTTTATCTCACCTTACATAAGTATTATTAAACCGGAGGGAAGAAAATTGTTATTGAGGGGATCGTAGCTCAATCTATGTAAATAGTAGATAAATAAAGCTCGTGTAAAATCTATTACATACAATTTGTGAACGGAAAACATCAATAGCAATTACAGGCTATCTCCTTGCAAGCGCTAGTCGGTATTGCGTGGGCGCTGGGTGGCCCGGTAGAAAGAGATACGCATCAACCGGCTACAAGACGGCCATCAAGTTGTGGTCCAACGGGCCGGTCGGTACTTTCCTCTCCGATAAATAAATACCAACCTTCATATTTGGTTTAACTCGACATCTAACTCTGAACTACAGTACAATTTTCTTAGGAAAATCGCAATTAGTTTCGACATAATTTTAAGATATTTGCTTATCCTTATTTTTATTCAATTGAGACCAAACCTAAGAGATTGTTAGTGGCAATATTTAACTGCAAATTCCAATTACGTGAGATCGGTGTTAATATTAGAAATTCTTACTATTTTTATATCAATTCTTCTATTTGCTTAGCTTAAATAAAACTTTTTAAATTTTAACTATAAATACTTTGCTATAAAATATGAGTGAAGCATGACCCAGAGCATTGTCGTACTAATATGTAGGTCTAGGGTTCGATTCCCGTGTCCAGGGTCATTTTTCAATTTAAAGAATTTGAAGATAGAGCTAAAGTTTTTATAAGTGTTATTCAAAGATGAATAACTTCACTATGATATCTATAATAACAACCAGAAATGTTTCTAGTTCTACTTTCATGAGTTCATACTTCAAGTCATGTGATTCGCAGTTGTCATTTATTATAGATACATAGTATCAATGCCTATAAAATAACAATAATTAAAATAGTAAAATATTATCGATGATGACAGTTTATTCTTCTTTTTTTTCTTAGTGGCCCTTCTAGGGAAAGTTGGAATATTGACATTATCGGGCTCACCAAGTTGAGGTCCAAAGGTGAACGGAGTCTTCCCTTCTTCCCTTATAAATAAATACCAATTTGGCTTAGCTTGGTAACGACTTCTGTACAAGACTGTCTTTTTTAACTCGCGTGCTTGTGTTTGTGTATGTGGTCGATGTAATAGATATATATGCGACTAGTTGTAGAGTTTCATTTGTGCTCTAGGTTAGGCGGGGGGATTAAGGAAGTCGATATAGTTGGAAACTCTTAGAAACTTTTGGAAGCGATAGAAAACTAATAGAAGTGTATGCTTGGCTCTAAATAAACAATGGGATGTAAACAATAGACTTGTTGTGAGTTGATAGATAAACATTGGGATGTAAACAATATACTTGTGGTGAGTTAAAAGATAAACAGTGGGATGTAAACAATATACGTGTTGTGAGTTGATAGATAAACAGTGGGATGTAAACAATAGACTTGTGGTGAGTTGATAGATAAACAGTGGAATGTAAACAATATACGTGTTGTGAGTTGATAGATAAACAGTGGGATGTAAACAATATACGTGTTGTGAGTTGATAAATAAACAGTGGGATGTAAACAATAGATTTGTGGTGAGTTGATAGATAAACAGTTGGATGTAAACAATATACTTGTGGTGAGTTTATAAATAAACAGTGGTATACTAACAATATACTTCTGATGAGTTGATAGATAAACAGTGAGATATAAACAATGGACCCGTAGAGAGTTGATGGATGTCCCTATAGTAATCAGCATCAGCAAAATATCTTGAATATTTTAAAATTGAGACCATCAACATTTTCTCTGAAACTAGCCCTTAGATTAAGCTGTTAAATTCCCTGTTTTTATTAAAAACTATTATGAGTATCTAACATTTATAATCTTGAATGGTATTTTTTAAAGTGTCATGTGAAATTATGTGTGAGCTATTTGCCCTCTTGCTATCGGAGAGCCTTGCTTGGTGTACCATGTAATGATTATATTGGTTTGTTTTTAAATATTCTCCCCCCCCCCGAATGTGAATGCGGATGCATCTTCTCAACATTCGTCTCCCTTATTTTGTTTAACGAGTTGACTGCCACTCCTTGTATCAGTTTGAATACAATCGAATCAGTGAACTAAATGCACGACTCATCTAGTCTGGTTTACTGGTGACGTGAAGGTCGAGGTTCGAATCCTGGTTGGTTGGACTTGGAGTATACTTCTTTTATTTTTTCTTTGGCGAAATTACGGGTCTATTTCTACTAAATGCTACCTTCCGCATCCATATCCCCATTAGGTTTTTTTAATAAGGATAGCTGGGACGTGTAGTAAGACTCGATGCAAACAAAAAAGTTTGGAGAAAAGTATGTCTTTCTTGCCGGAACGGTTCTAAAATAAAATAATGGTTTACAATAAGATACATTTTCTCTGAGTGCCCCTGTACCAAGCATTCCCGAACTCGTAACTCATAATTCATAGCGAAACGAATGGGATAATTGTAGAGGGCGCGCGGTCTCGGTAAATGATTCTAATAACGGTTATCCGGGTTTGGAGACCCGCCGTTGTTTGTTTTCTTCCCCCTCCCCCTCAAAATATACTCCACCTCCAACCCCTTTACGACGTCAACAAGCTCATGAATTACAGGTGCGAAGCGTGACGTCATACTTGCTCTTACCTGCCCTCTACCTTCTTCAGGTGGAATCAATTAATGAGTTTTTATTTTGTTAAGTTTAGTCGTGAGAGAAGCAGCCTTCGACCAAACTCGGCCTTGGTTGTGGCTAAGATTTGTCAAGACAAAATGCCTTTAAAAAACTCTTAAAAGGCTTTTGTTCGATTCTTGAGTTTCCTACACCGTGTATCGTCTTTTTAGGTAACTGTATGGCTACTATTGGGCAGTCGACCAAGGTAGTATTGGGGTAAAATGCTCGCCTCAGGATACGAGGTTTGTGTGTTCGAACCCAGCCGGTATCGACAGATTTTTCTTGGGCGATAAAATGTCACGGCTCAACTTATCGGAGGAAAAGTAAGGCCGTCGGTCTTGTGTCGATTATGGTACAGTAGCCTCATGGCTTCTTTGGTGCCGACTGACAACTCACAGCTGACAGCTGACGGCTTTGAAAAACTACCAGACCAAATTATGTATCCCTACGCCGAACCATATGAGCTGCAAAAACATATGTTTAGCAGCTGTAACTGCTTACAGTCAAAATGTAGGTATGTACCTAAATGTTGACTGTCAGAAGTCAGCTGCGAGCTTTCAGTCAGCACCAAAGAAGCCATGGAGCTACTGTATGTAGCTCTAGAAGTATGTGAAAAATCTCTTTTTCGGAAAAATTGGAAGACCTTTTAATTCGCGCTCATAGACATTCTTTTATAATCAGTTGGTTCAGGAAGTGCTCGTTAAATACTTCTAATAAATAAAATAAAACAATCTGGAACACCCACACCCGTCCCGTCAACATCTACCTTGTGGTAGATACCAGTTAAAAACTCAATTTAGCCAAACATTAAAAAAAAAAATCGAAATATTTTACCAAAATATTAAACATAAATTTTATAAATTAGCATTAATAAGTTAAGAATATTTAGTGTTTTGTTATTAAATATATAATTGTTTGTATGCCTTATATCACATGAAGCCACAATATAATAGGCCTAGCAGTATCTAAACACAAAATCAATTTGTCACATTTTTGAAACCAGCTTTATCTCAAGGCTAGGCGTTCTCACGTGATGAACTCTTAAGGTGAGAATGAAGGGAACGCGGGAAAAGGTAAGGGTTTTTGAAGTTTTTTTTGGTCAGAATGAATCAAATATTGCTTTAGTAGAAACATAGTTTAATTTTATTCACATGGTGTTATCAACAGTTGTTGAATATCTATCAAGTGTGTTCTGGAATTTAATGACAACTTTTTCTCTTCATTTAAAAAGCTTGTTCTCTAATGCCGCTATGCTCATGACAGATATTCAACAACTATTGTTATCACTATATGAAGAAAACTAGACTATTTGTTTCTACTGGAGCAATATTTGATTTATTAAACAAAAATGTTTTGTCATACAAACAGCAAAAGACTTACCTTTTGGCGCGTTCCTTACATCCCCACTTTAAGCAATGAAACAAAGTCAGCAGCATCCGCTTTGTCCGCTCGGTGAAACGTTTAAATTGTTTCAGCTCTCTTGGTTCCGCGCGTCATCATCTGCTAGGGAGACCCAATCATATTCTAAAACCCAACGATTCATTCATTGCGTGTGCGCCTATAAATCGAGATGCTAGCAGACAGCGGCGTTTATTGTTGTTGCAAGGAAATTTGAAATAACTTATTTGTCGTTCTGGGTATGATTTAATTGTTTCCACCACACAACACAATAATTTGTGAAAACCTCTACCGCTGCACTGATCTTAGATATGTGTTTATTCACTTGATAATAAAATATGTTTAACATCAGCTCTTTCTAGTTTGTGTTGCAAAGCATCTTGGAGATGGGTTGACATAGGAAGGGGCTCTGCAACTGGTGTGACTGGGGGTGCTCAAGCCCCCCCTCCACCTTGTTACTATTTTGGTGGGGCTACGACTATCTTAAGACGCACCCCTCCCAATATTTCCAACGTATATTCCAAACCCATGTGTAAAAATATTCCAAGCGAGAACAATTCTAAATAATTTATTAGGGCACCCAATTTTCTAAAATTTACTGTTAAAGGCTTACTACGCTTGGTTTTAAGAGGCATATAGTTTTAAAAAATAGTAATTCAGGCACTGGAAACTACAAATTGCTTCGAGGTGCAAAACGCGCAAAAAAAAGTGTTTGGTCTAATCAGTCCTTCCTACTGTGCATCACTATACATTATGACAAAGGTATAACAAAGTTCTACTACCCATGAAATATAAATCTTCATCAAATAGCTTCAAGGGTCATCCAGGGTTAAAATTTTACTTAGTAAGGACCCTGGACCCCCTTCTCAGTTGAGCCGCCCTCCTACCCCCTCTCCCCACCCGTGCTTCCAAAGAGCTGCTTCTGGAGCCTCTGGACTTACGCTTTTGCTGGCGTGAGAATTGCTCCGCCACTCAAGCAGTTTACTCTCACCATTTTCTGCAAACGTGTGAATCAAGTCCGTCCTGACGCTACGCCTCTTGGTATGTCCTATGGTCGCTGTGTGCGCGCGCCTTAGTTTTCTGGTCAGGGTGTAGCGGGCGATGATGGAGCACCTCGTTGATGGCCTGGACCACCCGAATAATGTGCGGGCTAATTGCAGTGCCTGGACTAGCTCGCGCGCCCTTGGGGCCCTGATGGATGGACCGACCCGGCCCCGCACCAATGATAACAGATTATATACATTAGGTACTAGATCATATTGAGTAGCTTTCCCTCCCCCTCCTCGGGTAACTGGATAGTCGGGGACACACGTTCGTAGTGCTTGGAATGGAACTAGATTACTGTCGCAACAACAAGACCTCGGGTCGCTGATCATCGATCCTTGATCGGGTTCTCTCCTGACTAATCCCGGAACATTTATCTAGAATCGCTGATAGTCTGTACTTGCACTAGATCCATCAGAATGAAAGAGAGAACTTCTATTAATCCCGATTTAATGTAAGTTTTCCCCTCACATAGGGCCGCCTCCGCCTGCTTTAAATAATTAACCAGGGGGAACTGTTGTCATTCGAATGACCAAAATGGAATGGGCCAGTTTCATGTGCCAAACTGGCCCATTCAGTTTAAGTTTAAGTAGTTGTCGTCTTGTATTTAGTGTAGCGAGGCGTACTAAAAGACTGACTCAATAAACTGGCCCTTTGAGGCTTGACCTTTAGTATAGAAAGAACGTTTTAAAAATTACACTTGTGTTGATCCTCGGCGATGGTGCGTACCACAGCGCCTCAACCTTCTTGACCGAAGTTGACCCTTATACAGTATATGCGATTGAGATGGGGGCTAGTGTATATTAACAACTTCAAAATACTTGCCTTAATTCACGCTCCCGTCCATTCCATTCTCATTGTTATCAGTGGATTATCATTGTTGGGATACTTAGCTTACAACAAATTGTTAGCATTTCACCTACACATGAACAGCCTAGAATAACATAGGCTACCTAGTGTGGTTCTCAAACTTTTTCCAAAAGCGGATCACTTGATAACCGTGCGATGCGAATGCGGACTACCCACTCCTGTTAATGTACGTGTTTATCGATAATTAAAATACAGCCCTTTAATTAAAATGTATTTAATAAGCACATTTCACATATGATACGGTACTACTTGTGGTTCAAAGTACTATTAAATTAGAGGACTCAGAATAGTTGCATGAATACACAACAAATCAGGCTCTTGGAGCTAACATCCATGTGGTTTCTAGAATCGTAAGTATAGTGTTACAGTAAGTAGCCCCATGGCTTCTTTGGTGCTGAGTGACAGCTCACAGCTGACAGCTAAAAGCTTTGAAAAGTTACCAGACCAAATTATGTATCTCTACGCCGAACTGTATTATCTGCAAAAACATGTGTTTAGCAGCTGTCACTTCTGACAGTCAAAATTTAGGTATATACCTAAATGCTGACTGTCATAAGTCAGCTGTGAGCTGTCAGTGAGCACCAAAGAAGCCATGGGGCTACTGTACTTGTGTAATGTATATATGTGGTTGGGGGGAGGGGGAATGGATACTGTATTTGTGCATTAGATATTATAAATCTCATGTATAGCCCTCGACCAAATCCCCAAGAACTTATTCGGCCCTCAGTTGGGGAGAAGTTGTACATGCTTGCTTGCAGCTTATATCTTTCGCTTAATATTTAATTTCTTCCCAATGATTCCGTCTATGGACACCGCCGTTGATCTCAGTTTGAGAACCACTGACCTAGTGGTTCTCTCATACACATGAGACAGTGACTATACCCGTGCCCCACCCACCGACATGTGTAGTAGCTATTAACCGCAGTATCAAATAATCTGCTAGTCCATGTTCTTCGTGGCAGACTTGGTTGGAGGGTAGAAACATGGTGAACCAAAGCACACATGAACAAATCGTATCTTATTAGCATGCTGTAAAGTCTGTGCGTCCACATAAATTACTGGTTCTTCATTATCAGAATACCTCATCTGGCCTCAACACCCCCGTTTCCCCGTTGATCAATTTATGGGGGCAAAGATCGGCGGAAACAAGAACGAGGGGGTGTCGTGGGGAAATGTTTGGTCAAGTTAGTGTGTCCGCATATTTTTTCGCCTCTAGTTTAAAATTGATAATCAAAGGGTATTATTTATCAACTTTATGTGGCATCACGTTGAGCAAACTCCCGGATCAACACACACTCGTGTGGACTGATACGGGTGACAAACGCGATAACTAGTCTACTGGTATATCTTAACCGGATGTGGTCAGAATCCTGGCTATCATTCACTATTTATTAATGTAAATGATTCTCGCAACAGCGTTTTCTCCAAAACCATTGAAATGGAAACGATCTAGTTGAAAAAGTATTGAGAAGCAAATGTTACCGCACCGAGGTTTTAACTTTTTAGATAGGATGGAAGCGAACGGTAGTCCAGGTTCGTATTTTTAAAGTTTTCATGACAAAAAAACTTTTATGGCCAAAATAAATAAGATATTTTTAGTAGATACGTTTGGTTTATTTTTCTATGCTAAGTAATGCCAACAGATATTTAATGTTTGTTGCATTTTAATAAAAAAAACCTTTTAAATGAAGAGTAGGCTTACATGCCCTGTTCAAATTATGCACTGTCTATGACAGATATTCAATAACTGTTGAGGTCACCATCTGAAAAAAATTGATGGTATGAGAGAACAATAATAACTGACCAGATTGTTCTTAATAAATGTTAAAAACAATTCAAGACTCTCTTGTACACCCTTGGGACCCCTTAAATGTAGAAGAGTTTAGATTTTATTGTAACGTTGTACTCCTTTGTATAAAATGGAGTGCCCGAGATACGGATCACACAGTCATTGTAAAATGAGAGCACAACTCTAGATGTTTTCCGAAATTTAGATAGCGTGTGCTAAGGAAGAAATCTTGTTTTCATCGTCCAACCTCTCTATTGATATTTCGAACCATTTTCAGTCGTATCCAGTTAAAAATCCATCCCTGATCCGTATCTCTTGTTTGCCCGTTTCTTTCTTCTGACTGAACCATTGACAGCATGAAAAGAAGACTGAATAAAGGGCTGACAGAAGAATTAGCCATTTTCATCCCATTTTTGCTTTGAGCCGGCCTTTTTTTTTTTTTTTTTTTTTTTTTTAGATCCTCATAAGGAGGTAGTCTTTAGCCCCCATCGGTTTCCTTTTCCTCAGGTTGGTGTTGTGATGTGTAAGTGGGGAGAATGGGGGCAAGAAGAAAAGACGTAGGTAAACACGGTGTACATAAGAGAACAATGAATTTTTTTTTAAAGGCCTTAATCCAAACAGCGGTTTTTATGAAAGTCTATTGTTAGTAGAATAGTGAAATGCGTAAACTAGCAGCAGCCAAAAGGGCAGTTCTTTTTCGTGTGTCTGTGCGCTGTAGGAGAGGTGGTAAATGGAATTGGTCGCCCTGAATTTTGTTGGTTCCCATAAAATTGAAATAAAATTACGTGTATAATTTGTATCCCTTTTTTATTTTTTTAAAAAGAAACAACAACTTGTTCATATATTTTTCTGTATGCACCTCAAAACTGGAATTTTTAATATTTTTACATTTTTTTAAAATTAATCAAAAACTATTAGACTAATAACATAAAAATGTGATTTTTCATAAGAATTGCACGAAAACTACCGCATGCAAAAGTATAGATTAAAAAAAAGTCACTAGCCTCATGTGCACCCTAAGGCCAGGATTTTTAAATTTTGATTAGATTATTTTTAATGAATTAAAAACCAAGTTTGAAGCTAAAAGGCCATGGGCAAAGCAGGGCTTAAGGGAACTAATTTTAAAGTTACCTTCCACGTACAATCATTAAACTTAAAAAAAATAAATACTTTCGGGCAACACCGGGTACTTCAACTAATTTTAAAATACTTGATTCATTGCACTTAGCCGATTGTTACCAAACTTTCTGATCAATTCTTAAAGAATGTATTATAATATCTTAACCAAACTTCACTTAACTAGTGAAATCACTCTTTATTTAGTTAAAATTATCACAACTGAGGTTAGCCTAAGTATTTATGTTTGTTTTTTTGTTTTGTTTTTTTGTCGTTGCAAAGCAGAATGGGTATGATAACATATACGTAAAAAAACTCCATACCTTACACTCGAGCTGAATGCTTTGAAAGCTATAATGTCACTTCCAGCGTCGGTGAGTTTATCTTTGAATATAATGTAAAAGGTGACCATATTTGCATTTCCCAATATAGCAAAACTATCCTTATATCATTCAATTTAAATCAAACCTTGACCTTCAAGATGAAAGGGTAAAGTGCTAAATGTTCGACTAACTCTTCTAGAATTTCTTAAACTCTTGAGCTATTTTAATTATTTCAAGAACCACCGACATCCCACAATAAAAGAGACAACAGCTTCGTTAATGAGAAAGGATTAAAAGGAATCTCTTATCTTAGCATGTTAAGATACTTTTATTGTGGTAGCGATAAAAGTCCTTACTGTAAAGAATAAAGCATATATTATCTTAACTTTTAATATCATAATTAAGTTAATGAAACTTTGGCTATGTCTTCTTAGGTTACATTACTGAGAAGTGTATTTCTTCATTATTAAAATAAAATCACTTGTGTTAGTTAGTTGATGTTCAGGGGAGTATATATATATATATATATTCATAAAACTGTCAAGGTTTTTATACTTGCTTGTGTTTTTTACTAAAGTAAACTAAGTGGTAAACACGCGAGAGATCAGGTGATTTCTGGCTTAAAATTCTATTGCGTGTTGGTTTGTTTTTTTTGTACATTTTCCCCTAGTCAATATAAAAAAATATATATGTGATGGTCGTGACAGGCTTGTAGCGGTTTTAATTACTGACACTCAGTCAAAACAATATCTATAAAAAATTGTGGAACTATCTTGAAGTGTCTTTTTAGCGACGTGTCTTACTACCAGTTCTTATCATATGCTTATGGAGTCCTACTAATTACACTAGTGGTTTTAAGGGGGAATAAGGTTATATTTTAGAGGTAGGCTACCCGCATTTGCGTAAAAAACCATTGTGGAAAAACCACTGTTAGTACACGTGACAGAGATTCGAACTTCGATCTCCCCGTCATCGTCAGTCTAGTCTACTGTGAGAGTAGTGCCTTATACCATGCGACCACCGAAGCGGGTCATCTTGAAGTTACTCGAAGAATATTTAATGAATATATTTCCTACCCTATATCTATGTAAATTACTATTTTATTCTCTTAAATTTGTTTACATAAAAATACTCTGTTCGAGTATGGTTATGTCCTTTTATCATATTTTCTTGTATTATTTTAATATATATTTTTTGCATCCTTGACTATAGTTGGATTAGCTTACACTTATATTAAATAATACGTTGCTCAATATTCCTACTTTAACAGATTTTAAAACAATAATGGTACCACAGAAATAACGAACACAAATTGGCCGCCTATTGGATTGCTGAAACGCGTTGCAAACGTTCAGAAATACCCCGCTATTTAAAAAGTGGTTAGTTATTCTCAAGCCAAAATGGAGACGAATGGTATGAATATGTCCCTGTATGATTAAAATCCCCATATTTTAAGCTCTATGATTTAAAAAAAACACACACATGAAAACGAGAAATTAGCCCAGTTTCTATAACGTTCCGCGTGAAATGTCGCAGGTATGTGATTAGCTTGGTGTTTAAAAACATCTATCCAACCTTACCTCAAACAAATAAAGTTTTTTTAACGGGACCACAACAGAAAATTGTAAAACAATTAAGGATTTTGAAGTTAAAAGATTGAATTTAGATTAAAAGTAATCAACTTGTAGCTTTAAAATGTTGCGCCACATTTAGTTGTTCAGAGCAACAAGTTGATTGTTTTCATATAAATTCAGTCTTTCTTAACTTTAAAATTTGTAAAATGTACTAAAATTATGAACATTACCGAAAAGTGTTAAGGATTGTTTTAGTGGATTCTCAATTTCATAACTGCTATTTCCATATTAAAATAAATTACAGAGGGCTCTTCCACTTTAATTATTTTTGGAGATTTTATTAAAAACAAAAGTTGCTTTAGTTGATGTATTCATAGTATAATTTTGGTAGGAAAAACAGTTAAAGCTATCTACTAAAGTTACTAAACCCATTTTAATATGTTTATACATTAAATCATGTTAGGCCTATCTGCAATTGTTTATTTTGATGTAAATTATAAATACCTATAAAACAGCACAAATAATACAGTAAAGTGTTTTCAATGTTGGCCAAAAAGAAATATGTTTGAATTTTCTCTACTTTTCTTCCAACCAAAATCAGGGTATAGCCTAATTTTCTAAACTTAGTAATCTCAACAGTTTTTATTGTCATGTGAATGTCGGTTTTAATAATAATAATAATAATAATAATAATAATATTGCGCGTCTGGGATACATTAATCGTAGCCCAGTAGTGGAAAGTTGCCTAATAATGTACCTTTGCTCAGGGGATGCCTAAATGTACTAATCGTAAATCCTTTCCTTGGAGGCTCTTTCCATGTCATTATGAGGGTGTGGAACCATTGAAAACACTTAAACCCAATTTAAGCCTAATTAACCAAGCTCTGGTGACAGTTGGGGAAAAAAATACCTAAGGTAACAGTCGGGAATCGAGCTCAGGGGGCCGGTCATATTGGTATCGCCCCGAAATTTAGTAAATTAAGAGAAAAAGTCTCGGCCATGTTCCACGATATTCATGATAAATATTTTAGAAACAAGGAGATTTGTAGCAAATTAAACCAAATATATTTACTGGAGAAATATATTAATATATTTGGATCAAAAACTTTTTGCTATAGAAAGAACACAAAAATACGTTGCTTAGATTGAGCGTTCTCCCATTCCAGCATATCTCCTGTTCGGTTTATATCCACGCCCGAGGTAAGTCTACCTGTCTTGTGATGATGTGGAAGCCTTTTCGAACGGTTCCTGGAAACTGGATCAGTTTTCTGCGAACTGACAGCGGTGGTATCAACTGGTCTGGTGGTAGCCGTAAAGACAGGGTAGGATCGCCAGGTGAAACTTAAACGAGCACATTCTATACCAAGTTACATCTTGTGAACCGTCCGTTCGTGTCATGGGAACGCCAAACGCCACATTACCGTTAGTTGTCGTTCACGGATTCGAGGTTTTGTGACATCGGCCTATACTACACCTAGAGTTTTGTATTTTGAGGGCGCTGTATATCTCCTTTCCGATCTAAACCCTTGAACTGAGTGTATGGTAGACCCACGAGGTGTACTACTCTAGTCTTTTAGTTTGTAAATGAATGTACTAGGGAAAAGGGGGGAAAGTCACATTACACGCACTTTCCAGGACAATAACAACTATTATATCTAAAAACTTCGTCATAAGAACCCCAGCAAATATATATGACAGATACCTCTTTAACCCTAATCTAAAGTTCATTATAAAGATATCAAAATTGTCTAACAGATGGAAGTACTAACTTAATTAGCTAAAATTGGACTTTCTCACTCTTCCTGTGTACCCTTTAAGTGAAACTATTAATTGTTACAGGCTAAATACTCCCGTAATGATAATGCATAAATAATAACACCTCATTAATATTGGGGTAGATGGGGACGTGAATTAAGGCAAGTATGTTTGCACTATTTATTATATAAAAAAAGTTGATCAAAATACATTAAATAATTAAATTTTCCACACGTAATAATCAAAACAGTTCCTCAATTTTGTCATGGGTAAGTTGGGCATAGGGGCATTTGAACACAAAACTTTTTAAATGAAATAAAAAGTCCTAGTCAAATCCCGCGTTGCCATTGACAAATATTCAGAAACTGTTGAGGTTACTAATAATATGTAGAAAAATAAACTTAAACGTAAAGTTTGATTTTCATAGGAAGCCCGTCATTTGAAAACTGGAAACGCCACCGTGGCGAAAAAATAATTATTATTTATATTTACATTTTTAGTCAATTTAATTAATAAACTGAAAATAAATTATTGTCTAGTTCGTAAGAAAATGTTAGATTCCGATAACTTTTAATATTTAAATTAAACATATCTCTTAATTTCAAATGTCGCAAGTCGACCTCCTATAAAAACAAGGAGACTGAAGTGATATATTCTTTACTGTGGCAAAAAATAATTGATATAAAAGCTGCAAAAAATATCGCCCTCTAACTCGCGTTCCATTCCATCCTACCTCAAAACCCGTAACATTAAATTGACCATAATAATACCCCCTCTTTCAATCCGCTTCATTAGTCACATGGTCTAAGACGACACGCTGGAAAAAGTCTGGACTGCCTATGGCAGGGAGATTGCGGTTCAAATCCTGGTCTTGTGTACTGAGTTTGGTTTTCCACACTCTCTCCACGCAAATTCAGGTACACTTCCTCTAAACTCAACTTTGCTCGTACCTAATATATTAGCGTAGTTAGTAAATATGCATACATCTATAGTATGAACGTATAGTAGGACAAGGTGACAAAAAAAAACTGACAATGATTTTTTATTAATCTACATACGAAACTCCTTTTTGGCCGACACGTTATTTCTTCAACGGTTACAAACAGTTGACTGACTCTAAGACACTTTTCTTTTTGATCACAAGCGAGTAGTCTATTCATTAGGATGCTGATGCATTTCTTTAAACGTAATTTGCCTCATCATGTTGTTTAAGGTTAAGTCGTTAGTAAA
This sequence comes from Timema douglasi, assembly GCA_901482245.1. Taxonomy (NCBI): domain Eukaryota; kingdom Metazoa; phylum Arthropoda; class Insecta; order Phasmatodea; family Timematidae; genus Timema; species Timema douglasi. Next base: position 154,794 of record CABEEJ010001088.1, on the reverse strand, counting down.
GATCATCAACACTTCCATATGAAACTCTTGAAGAGTGACGACGAGTTTTGTCTGTACATTACAGTTTCTGACTGTTCACTGTTCATATACTCCTAGATACATTATGTTGGTTAGTCTACTGTTGAGAACTCTCCTTTCTCTCGCGGGTGGGTGGTATACGAGGAGGAAGAGGGATTTCCTCTCCTCTCTATAGACCGGTTTACTCGCATACTTTTGGAAACACGGGGTTACCTCGACTATACATGCCTCGACCTCATATGCTCCGAGTTTTTGTTTATTTTTAAGATAATCCTCTATCAGACACAATTTGGGAGGAAGATTTCAAAGTGGAATAGATCTTGCAATAAGATTGTCACCTTGATTAGTAGGATTGGTTCAGCGTTAGCGAGCTCGACTGCCGTGCTCGGTTTTTGGCCTATAGGTCTGGTGTTCGGCGAAAATCCCGTTTGAATGCTTTGTTGAGGAGATGGTTTCACATTGGATTACTCTCGTCTTATTGGCGGGGAAATTGTGGCCCATGTTTTGTTTTTATTAGTACCTCGTCTTACTACCTGTTCGGGCTATACGCTTATATACTATTTGCTATAATAGTTCTAGGGATTAGAAAGGTTATATTTATACGCAGTGTACCTGCATTTTCTTGGAGGGAAAGAGAAAAACCATCCTCACTACACCCGACCGGTGCTCGAACCTCGATCTTTCCGTCTTCGGCAATCTAGTCTCTTATTTAGAGTGACGCCTTAGATCATGTGGCCACTGAAGTGATATCACTAGTTTATTATTATTATATTATTATAATTAGCACCGCGTCTTACTACCCGTTCGGGTTATACGCACTTACGCTAATGTATAATGGTAGGGTGATTGTGAGATGAAGTGGAGGACCTACAGTTTAACGTGGGATCCGAACCACGGTGGAGGCCTGGCATTCCCCACATTCACAAGATATCTTGTCAGAGGTGAAGGAGGGGTTTGGCAATCAGATAAATCTGTGCCGGTACCGAGGATTGAACCCCGGACGCCAGCACAGAAGTCTGACACCTTACCCCTAGACCACCAGGTCACCGATATCACTAGTTACTTTTCTATATTTTCATTAGTGAAATGGGCTATATTTTCAGATAAGTTACACCTCACACGATTTCAAGGAACAAAACATCAAATTTGCTATTGCCGAATATGTTGAACTTTTCTCCTGCAACGGCATGCTATTTCCTCACACAATGTCTGTCACTCCTCCCATTGTCCTTCACCCAATTTACACTCATTGCAAGCTATTCAACAAGGTGTCGATTTTCAAACCTACTCCAAACAAGTAAACCGAAACTTACAATTTTTAACAAACTGAACTCTATTTTTAGCAGAAAATCCATACCGTGTGAAAAAGAGAAGGGCCAAACCTAAATAGGTGCGATAAGGCGCTTATTCATAAATTAATCAAAAACCAACAGAATAGGCAATTATAGGTACTGTAAAATTAACATATTTTACTCGTAATAATATGAAGTGTGTATTTATTTCAAATGGCTATGTTTTACCTTCAAGTAAAAGAAAAGGCATAAGGCAAAATCTGATCTCTACTTATGAAAGATATTCAACTGTTGATATCACCATGTGAAGAAAATTAAGCTATATGTTTTTAACTGGAGCAATATTTTAAGTATTTGAAAAAAAATAAGTTTTGCTATAAAAACTGCACTTTTCTCGCGTCCCTTACACGCCCACCTTAACTGTGCTGTCATTGAGAAAATAACTGTAACTCAGCGTAGGGTGTTACACTTAAAAAAACCTGAATGAGCTTAAAATTAACATAAAACACGTTAACATCAAGGTTTGACCTGTTATCTTCTAATAATAAACACAGATGATCATATAAATAGTAAATACACATGTTATGTAAGTTCCTAGTAAAACTCGCGCATGCGTAGACGCTCGTGTAAGGTGGTGCTGGGGGGCAGTCATGTCATATATCACGTGATTTGTGACTCGACCTAAAGGAAGTAGCGTGACGTGACCCTACGCGTAAATCACGAGACAGAAAGTCACTGGGCACTTGCGCATGCGCATTTTCCACCCATGGCGATACCTAGGGTTTTATAGTGAATGTTATTTTAAGAGGAAAACGTCAAAGTTGCTTAGGAATTTTTAGATAGATAAACTTTTTTTTTTTAATATGAACCTACTTACGATATGTTCTCAACTACACGATCTCAATTTTATCAAGCCTATATCGGCTTTGCTCTACATATCCCACATCACGTGTGGATGTATGTTCGTTGATTCTTTGACAATGAAAGTTCTTCTTAGTGGTGAGAACCAATCGTATGTACGGTAACTCTGTTACTTCTGGCCACAATCCACACCACGGCATTAAAACTAATATACAGTTCTATATCTATTTATTTTAACACTGGGTCTTTCTACTCATTTTTGCTAATCGCACATGTACTGATTACGCTAATCTTTTAGGAATGAGGTTAGGTTAAATTTAGGTGAAGTATAATTGCATTTGACCTGTTTCGGTGACGTAGTTGGCTAACGCTCTAGTTTCATGTTGAGCTTGACTTCCGAGGACGAGTTCGAATCTCGGTCGGGTGAACTGTGATTAGTTTTTACTAAATGGTTTTCTATTCTCCCTCCACACAAATGCGGGTTCACTTCCTCTAAATTCATCATTCCAAATTCCTAATCCGTTAATGTAATTAGTGCTTAATCGTATATTATTATTATTATTATTATTATTATTAGCACCATGTCTTACTACCCGTTCGGGTTATACGCACTTACGCTAATGTGCAATGGTAGGGTGATTGTGAGATGAAATGGAGGACCTACAGTTTAACGTGGAATCCGAACCACGGTGGAGGCCTGGCATTCCCCACATTCACAAGATATCTTGTCAGAGGTGAAGGAAGGGTTTGGTAATCAGATAAATCTGTGCCGGGACTGAGGATTGAACCCCGGCCGCCAGCATAGAAGTCCGACACGTTACCCCTAGACCACCAGGTCACCCTTAAGCGTATAAACCGAACGGGTAGTAAGACGTGGTGCTAAATAATAAAATAAATAAAACTGCATTTGAATGGAGAGAGAGAGAGAGAGTGAGAGTGAGTGGAAAACCACTTAAGGAAAAGCACCCTCAGTGCATTTGACCTTGGTTTGAACAGTGATATTCCCTTCATTGGAATTCTAGTCTATTGCGAGATTGACGCCTTAGACAATGCATCCACCAAAGCAGGTAAACTAATATTAAAAGGGACAAATCTTCCATTTCGTTCATAACAATTTGGAACGTCCGGCCGCCCGCATTTGATTCCTCCTCCTTCACTCTCGGCCGTTACCATGTCTCGTATCTCGAACCCTGAACCACGGGACTAAGGTCATAATATGGTCCCTGCGGGGTGGCCCTTTCTTGACGGGGGCACAATGGACCCCCCGCCGAGGGGCGCCGGTACCTCCCGGAGGGAACGACTACCGGGCCCGGGCTTTCCCTCCCCCCCAACTTGTATCCTACCCAGGTGAGTTCTTCGGGGCCTCGCGCTCCAATACATGCAGGCTAAGTTGATTGACAACCGTCAGACCTAGTGTCGTTCACGGAGAGCTTAGGACTGTGTGGTTCCACATGAGATTGCTTTTCATGCCCCTTGAAAAGAGGGGGGGGGGACACATGAAATTACATACACGAATCTTAAATATTAATTGTCAAGGTGGGAATCTAGGGACTCGAACTAAGAACAGTGTTTTTCCAGTTTTTTTGTAACTTTTTTTGGTCAGTTAAAAGAAAAAACTTTTCCATTAGGAGGAACAAATAACTTAATTTTCTTCACGTAGTGATATCAACAGTTATTGACCCTCTTCGGTGGCCATATGTTCTAAGGCGTTTCTCTAACAATATAATAGACTGCCGAAGACGGGGATGTCGGGGTTCTATCCCACTCTGGTTATTTCCTAAATGGTTTTCCACTCTCCCTTCACGCAAATGCAGGCGCATTTCCTCTTAGGGAACCTTTCTTATTCCTAACACATTAGTATATTTAGTACATAGACGTATAACCTGAGCGGAACATTAGCTTAGTATGCAGACAGTTGAGCTAAGGCGTTGGTAAAACACACTCACATAATATCAAACCACTGTGGGAAAAAGGGGTTAGGTGGTATGGAAGGGTACGCGAGAAAAAAACCCAGTATTTTTGCAGTTTTTATTACAAAACATTTTTTGGCTAAAATAATTAAAATATTGCTCCAGTAAATAGTAGAGCTTAAATTTCTTCACATGCGAATAGCAACAGTTCCTGAATATCCATCATTAGCTCAGCGGAATTAGATGAGAAACTATTTAAATAAATTTTGACAAAAATTTATCATTAAATTCCAGAAAACCCTTGACAAATCTTTAAGTAATATTGAGGTTACCATGTGAAGAAAATTTAATTCTATGTTTTTATTGGAGCAAAATTTGATTTATTTTGGCAAAAAAAATGTTTCCATAATAACCGCAAAAACACTGTCTTTTTATCGCATCCCCTTCCATCCCACCTTAACTGTTACAATTTTCGTAATTCAGCGTTCTTAGTTTAAATGAAGATTATATTTTGAGGTTTGTATTTGTGTTAAATTAATTTGTTTCTCTCTAGACTAGAAATCAATCTTCTCGACCAGCCTGCTCACTTGAGGCCAGTTGTATTGGATGTGAAAGAAAGTGTATGTATCCAACTGTCTCTTCGAATTTCCTCTCAGACTACCCGATATGCACTTTACCACGTGTGTCACAGATTGTGTCTCAGGACCGCACAAACGAGCGCCACGACTGGACGTTTCTAAACAATGTCTCGTTAACATCTTTGATATGATATATTTGAAGTATTTAACGTGGACTTTCTGAACCGAATGATTATATTACCACACACAAATTTCTACGAGTGAGAGTGAAAGGGTCTACCAATTTTTTCCGGTGAAGGTATTTTCACACACCTTCCAGGGTTATTTGACATGCCGCAACTATCGGCATGGGACCGATGGCCTTAATTCTAGTCCGAAGGAAGTTGTGCTACGGATGTTTTATCGCTCTCGAAAAATTCGTTGACTCCGGCTGGGTTTGAAACCACGCACATCAGTTCCGCAGGTGAGACAGATATTTACCCCAAGACTACCGAAGTCCACACAGTAAGCTTGTATATAATACCCCAATTTAATTGTCCATGCGATGGGCTCTTAATTATGAAGAATCCATTAGTTGATCTAATCTTGCTGTTTGAAACATTTCCATATTTAAAGAAAAACTAAGTCCCCTCAAGTAGGTTTCCTTTATTATCCTCTAATGACCATTTTGTGTCATTGTGCCAAAGAAAAAATGCCGTCTTTATCGTTGCCTGTAGAATTCATTCCGCGTGAAGTTGTGTAAACCTTGAAAAACTAGAGCCAGACGATGACTGCTCTAGTTCTGGAGTGCCCGTATGAATTGGAACGGGGTAAGGGGAGGGAAGGTATGGGCCTGTCCGGCGCCAGAGACAGACCCCCCTTTGGGGTCACTACATCGCTTCACCTTCCAGCAACCCCCCTACATCCACACCCACCCACTACTTTACCGGTGGTCGCTGCTAGGGTCCAAGCCTGGAGGATACCTTCTGGAGAGGCCGCATTTAAACGATAAGCTTCCTTTTTACGTTTGAGTTAAAGATTTTTACTTTATCGTAATATCAAGAAAAGTATTGTGGTAGTAAAAAAAAATCAAATGAAAGTTTTTTTATGGATATAGATGTTCCATGGCAACCTGAACCCGAAAAATTGTTTTTTGCAATACCATCTGTATTTCTGGGAGTGAATCGAAATCATTTTACTAATCAGGGTAATACTAATTGGTTCTAGTTTTTTCATAGTGTTCCCCAAAGGAGTTTTTGTAATTACCTACCTAACTCTAAACTTTTGGGTAGTTTATTTAAAGGCAAACGGCGAATAAAGCGATTTTCTCCTAAATCTGGTCTAAGAATTTTGATTAAAACTCATAGTCCTATCTAGTTCTTGTAAACTCGCTATATAAATAAAGTATTGAACCCGCCCCTCCGCCATTTGAAAGCATCTCATGCAGACTATATTCAAAGGCTGTATAGTCTACTACTCTCGACATAAAGCTAGTATGAGTGTCTTCTTTGTTTAGGTCTATAAACGTGTCACACAACACAGGTAATGGCTTCCACGAGGGAAATTGGGCTTGGGGGGAGAGCCAGAAGTAGCCATAAGTTGACTAGTTTATGTGGACGAGACACTAGGATGGGCAGTAATGGATGATTCTTTCAGGTTACTTGAAAGAAATAATAGAAAAGCTCATTTTAAAAAAAAACTTGTCTAGGATGTTGTTATGGTTGATGATTTTTCAATTTCTAGATTCCTCTGTTCGAATCCTAGGTGGTTTAATTTTCCCTACCGCGTCTTACTAGCTGTCTGGACTAGCTGCTTTAAAATACACTTATGGGGCTAGATTGAGAAAGATAGTACTTTCAGAGAATATATACTGAGTCGAAAAAGAGTGGTAAGACCGGCTGGTATTTGAACCCCGACTTACTGGTGATTGTCAAACCAGATTAGACTAGCTGACATTTAGTTTACATGTCTACCAATGCAACTGAGTTAATTGTTAGTGTGTATGTATGCTGGGGCTGATTCTGTGATTGTTATTCTTGTTAGTGTGTTGTGAATTATGTGTGTGATGGAGCTGAGTCTGAGATTGTTAGTCATATTAGTGTGTTGTAGACATTGTGTATGATGGAGCTGAGTCTGTGATTGTTTAGTCTTGTTAGTGTGTTGTATATGTTGGAGCTGAGTCTGTGATTGTTAGTCTTGTTAGTGTGTAGTGTGTGCTGGGGCTAAACCTGTGATTGCTAGTCTTGTTAGTGTGTTGTGTATGCTGGAGCTAAGCCTGTGATTGCTAGTCTTGTTAGTGTGTTGTGTATGCTGGATCTAAGCCTGTGATTGCTAGTCTTTGTTGGTGTGTTGTGTATGCTGGGGCTAAGCCTGTGATTGCTAGTCTTGTTAGTGTGTAGTGTGTGCTGGGGCTAAACCTGTGATTGCTAGTCTTGTTAGTGTGTTGTGTATGCTGGAGCTAAACCTGTGATTGCTAGTCTTGTTAGTGTGTTGTGTATGCTGGATCTAAACCTGTGATTGCTAGTCTTGTTAGTGTGTTGTGTATGCTGGAGCTAAGCCTGTGATTGCTAGTCTGGTTAGTGTGTTGTGTATGCTGGAGCTATGTTTTGATTGCTAGTCTTGTTAGTGTGTTGTGTATGCTGGGGCTAAACCTGTGATTGCTAGTCTTGTTAGTGTGTTGTGTATGCTGGAGCTAAGCCTGTGATTGCTAGTCTTGTTAGTTAGTTGTGTATGCTGGAGCTAAGCCTGTGATTGCTAGTCTTGTTAGTGTGTTGTGTATGCTGGGGCTAAGCCTGTGATTGCTAGTCTTGTTAGTGTGTTGTGTATGCTGGAGCTAAGCCTGTGATTGCTAGTCTTGTTAGTCTTGTTAGTGTGTTGTGTATGCTGGAGCTAAGCCTGTGATTGCTAGTCTTGTTAGTCTTGTTATTGTGTTGTGTATGCTGGAGCTAAGCCTGTGATTGCTAGTCTTGTTAGTGTGTTGTGTATTCTGGAGCTAAGCCTGTGATTGCTAGTCTTGTTAGTCTTGTTAGTGTGTTGGGTATGCTGGATCTAAGCCTGTGATTGCTAGTCTTGTTGTTGACTGACGTGTAATGTAGACAGCAAGGGGCGATGTTAACGTCACTGTCAAGATCCAGGATTAAGAACTCCTCCCCTACTGAATAACCATCACCAGACCAGACACACACTACCGTGCATTTACGAAATGTTGCCTCGGCGCGTGGATTTTAAAGCACAGCTAAATCTCAAACACTCGATCACTTTGTATTTCCATATCAGAAAAAATTATTTAAACATTTTTACTGTTCAATAAGAGAAAATATACCGGTTTCGGTGGCCGAATGGTCTAAGGGAGTGGTTCCCAAACCCTGAGTCGTGACCCAACTGCGGGTCGAGAGGATATTCCTGAGGGTCCCGAGAAGGTCTGTAAAAAATTATAAAAATTTGTGAAATATCACTTTTTCAAACTTGTGTATTATGAAGAATTAGTGCAATACAGATAATAGGAATCGTGTTGTAACAACTGTTTGAAAGCCTTCTTTACTCGGGATTTTAGAACCAGCCCAAGTATGAGTCCATTCTCATTCGGGAAATTGAAAAGGCTCTTTTCCCTCCCCTGTAATCTACCCCTGTGAACAAGGATTTTTCTCACCAAGATGTCACTTTGCATAGGCCAAAATTATATAAATAATTCAAGCCACGTGATAGCTTAGGGGTAGATTAATGTTGCGCTAAACCAAAGGTCCCGGGTTCATTTCCAGTGTGCAGGTTTATTCTTGAAACTAATTTAAATTAATTATTATTATTATTATTATTATTATCATCACCGTGTCTTACTACCCGTTTGGGTTATACACACTTACGATAATGTGTAATGGTAGGGTGATTGTGAGATGAGATGAAGGACCTACAGTTTAACGTGGAATTCAAACCATGGTGGAGGCCTGGCATTCCACACATTCACAAGTTGTGATTAATACACATCTTGTCAGATGTGTTTAAATTAATAAAATTGTGGTCCCCTCCATGTGGACATTCCCGTGAATACAATGTTATACAAACTCGTGCATTGATATTTATTCGAATTGGTTTTATAATTACAATCTTGTATACTTGGCAGTATGAAAGCGCTTCTGGGTCGCAGAATGGCTGTTTTATCTGATAGCTCTCGATACTAATGATCACTCAAATGTAACTGACGATTTCTCCACGTCTATCACAGACTCGGAATTCAACTATCAGTGAAGAATTACCCTGGGCACGGGATTAATCCTGGATAGGTCAGGGGTGGAGCAGCAACCCGCCTAGGTGGCGTAGTTGGCTAACGCGCTAGTCGTGTTGAGCTCGATTGCTGAGGACGGGGAGATCGAGGTTCGAATCTCGGTCGGGGGAACTGGGGGTGGTTTTTCGTAAATGATTTTCCCCTCCCCCTCCACGCATATGCGGGTTCACTTGCTCTAATTCAACCTTTCCAATTCCTAATCCATTAGCGTAATTAGTACTTAAGCGTAGCCTATAACCCTAAAGGGTAGTTAGACGCTGTGATAAATAATAATAATAATAATAAGGGGTGGAGCAATAGCATACTAAGCCAAAGATCCCGGGCTCGATCACCGCGTCTTACTACCCGTTCTGGTTATACGCTTTAAGTACTAATTACTCTAATGGATTAGGAATTGGGAAGGTTGAATTAGAGGAAGTGAACCCGCATTTGAGTGGAGGGGGAGTGGAAAACCATTTAGGAAAAACCACCCCCAGTTCACCCGACCGAGATTCGAACCTCGATCTCCCCGTCCTCAGCGGTTGAGCTCAACACGACTAGCGCGTTAGCCAACTACGCCACCGAGGCGGGTTAGTTTATATTAAGTTTATTATATAGATTTTATATTAGATCCATTATTATAAGGCCAAGAGAGACCGTCAATATTTTTTTTTTCTTTAAACATCAACTCCGATCTTAATTGTTGCTCAAAAAGTATTAGTAACAATAATGGCGTGTATGGGTGCCATCATTCTCTAGCTCATTTGGTGGAAGGATACTAGCGTACCGTTGCCCTGGGGACACCCGAATGTGCTACTAATTTTACATCCTTTCCGTGGAGCGTCTTTCCATGTCCCGATGAGGTAAGACGATGATGATAGTGATTATGACGAATTAAAGCCTATTAATAACTTAACCTAAAGCTAACTAACCAAACACTTGTGACTGTGGGAATTATTCCCCTTTAGAGAAAAATCCATTGGTACCAGCCGAGAATTGCAGTAAGTTAATACCCATGACGAAAGCTTCACCATGGTAAGCTTCCCCCTAAAGGGGTAGCACTCCTAAACGGGAAAAAGCGCGGGCGTCTCACTCTATTTGACTGTTTCAGAGTTCTCGTCAGAGCCATCTGAAACAATTATCAGCCGTGGTAGTTTAATAACAGTTTGTCTGGTTGATGTGATGTGATGGGGGGGCCTCCACCCCGCCCTCTTAGACTCGAGGTTAATTACACGTAACAAAGTGCTCCCACCCCCTCTCACCTCCCTCCTTATACTCCTATATTTTAATAACACGGCTGGTGACAGACTCTTCGCGGTACAGGACAGCTCCACTTAACACAGTGACCTGGTGTAGACGTGCAAAAGAACATCACTAAACCAATGATTTTATAAGAAGTCCCCAACATTTGGCATTATATAATTATGTCTAATTTTATTAATTAGTTTAAAATATATGCATTTCCTTTAAGCACCACTTCTTATTACCCGTTAGGTTTATACGCGTAATCTATGGGAATACAGCATAATGGTTCATCAATAATACATAGATTTTAAAAAAAACTACGATTCACTAAAAATAAATAAATTATACGCGATTTTAGTTAAGTTTGGGATTCCCCAAAAAAAACCTGTAAAGCGAATTGAGATATGTTTGACTTGTAGGCGTGACAGGGTACGGGTTGGTTGTCACTTATCAGATACTTTCGAAATACATAATGATTCGAAACAAGATGCACTTTCCCCTTTACTTTTTAATCTAGCCTTAGGGCCAGTTTCATAGTCAAATTTAGTACGCCTCAAGTGCGGAGCTATACTAAATACAAGACATCACCTACCTTAACTCGAATGGAATGGGCCGTTCTCGCATAGGAAACTGGCCCATTCCATTCTGGTTTAGGTAGGTGTCGTCATGTACTTAGTGTAGCGCCGCACTTGAGGCGTACTAAATTTGACTATGAAACTGGCCCTTAGAGTATTCTATTAGGGTAACGCAAGAGAGTAGGGAAGGGTTGAGATTAAATGTTACATTGCAACTAACTTAGCTTTGTTGGGATAAGGAAGGATAATAAGGAAGCTATGGCAATAAATGTAGAAATGTTATCAGAGGCAAGTAAGGTTTAAAAGTGAACGCTGAAAAAAACTATTTATAAGACTAAACAGAAAACACAAATAATTTAGAGACTACTTCTGACATCATATACAGTAATTTGACAGCGATAATAGGTTGAAATATTTATGAACAATTTTAACTGGCAATAATGTTATTAAAGTGCGAANCTATTTTTCGGTCAGTAGGCTGTTGACGTATCGCCTTCCTTCATGGAATGTAAAACCCAGAATATACAAAACAATAACTTTACCGGTTGTTCTCTTTAGGTTTGAAACTTGGTCACTTACATTACACAACGAAAATAAATTTAGGGTGTTCGAAAATAAGGTACTTAGAACGATATTTAGTTCAAAGAAGGATGAGGCTACTGGGGATTGTAGGATGTTATATAATGATGAGTTTTAAACCCTGTACTCATTACAAATCAGGCTTAGGATAATCAAGTCTCGTAGATTACTGTGAGCAGGGCATGCAGCGCGATCGGGAGATTCAAGAACCTTGTTCAGGGTACTGACTGGTAAACCCAATGGTAAGAGACCAGTGGGAAGACATAGATGGAGATGGGAGAGTAACATTAGAAATTAAACTTGAAAGAGATAAACTGGCATAGATAGAACTAGCTCAAGATAGAGATAGGGTGTAGTTAGGTGATCTGGATAGAACTAGCTCAAGATAGGGATAAGATGTAATGAGGTGGACTGGATAGAACTAGCTCAATATAGAAATAGGTGGTGTACTTTTGTGAGGGCGACAATGAACTTTCAAGTTCCTAATGCCATAGAGTAAATAAGTATAAGGACCTAAAAGCCATTTCATTGGCCAAATGGACTAAGGAATCATTCTCATGTTTGACCAAAATTGAAAATAAATGCTTCAGTAAATACGTTTTGTTTAATTTGTTTATAAAGCTTCTGAACAAATTACACTAGGCACATGACCATTGTTAAGGTGGGAGTGTGGGTAGTACAAGTAAAAGGCCAGTGTTCTCCCCACTTTTTATAGTAAAACATTGTTTTGCTAAAATAAATAAAATATTGCTTCTGTAGAAAAATGGTATTTAATTTTCTTCGCATGGTAATAATAATAATAATAATAATATTATAATAATTAATATATAATATTATAATAATTTATTATTATTATTATTATAAAAATATTGCGAGTCTGGGCTAAATCAATCGTAGCCTAGTAGTGTAAAGATTAACCAGTACTAATGTACCGTTGCCCAGGGGATGCCCGAATATACTAATCGTACATTCATTTTTTCCGTGTTTCGGTGAGTTAATGTGATGTTGAAAGTGAGTATGAGGGTGTGGAATCAGTGGAAACACTTAAATATAACTCGAGACTAATTAACCAAACCCTGGTGACCGCTGGGGTAGTTCCTGTTTCGGGATAAATACTTAATGTACCGGTTGTGAATCGAACCCGAGCCTCCTAGACTCGTAGTCAGGTGCACTGACCACTACACCACGGGGCCAGTTTGTTCACATTATGATATCAATAGCCTCCGACCAAACATTCGATTTCGATTTTGGCTTCGGCCATAAATTGCACCTTCTGCAAAACAATCGGCATCGGTTAAAATTAGACCAAAGGTTTCGCCGAAGCCGAAGGGTCATTTAACTTACCTTACCTAATATACGCTTGTGGGTGCGGGAGCGGTCATGTGACAAGGGACAACTCAAAAGTCATTGCATGTCGGATTTAGCCACCAGGTCTGTAGACTAGTCAGTAATCAGTAGACCCCCCTAGGGACGACACATGGTCCGTGTTTACTGTAGTCTAGTGTTACTATCACATTTATTAAGAACTTTCCCCTAAAACCATGGCTAATGCAATTAATTATTATATACATAAAATATAACTGATTAATTTTTTGGACGAGACTGGATGGTAATAAAAAATAATCTAGTAACATTTTCAAAGCCAAATATTAAGCGGAAGAAGTGATTGATATTGTTGTCTTACATTTGTTTTTATCAGAAATAAAAAAATATGACTTGATATTTAAATAAACACGATCATAAATTTAAAATTCTACAGAAATTGCATCAAGCTTAAAAATAGCGATTTTTCACAATAAATGCGATTTCCTTGGCATCGGTTGAAGGTGAAAAGGGAAACGAAGTTTGGCTTAGGCTTCGGCCAAAATAATGAGCCTCGGTCGGATACTGGATATCATCAGTGGTTCAATATCTGTCATGGGCATAGCGGCATTTGACGACAAAACCTTTTAAATGAAAAAAACCGTCATTAAATCACAGGACACCCTTGACAGATATTCAACAACTACTGCTGAGTGTGTATGTCACCATGTGAAGAAACTTAAACTTTATGTTTCTACTGGGGAATTATTTGATATATTTTGAACAAAAAAGAATTCTTATAAAAACTGATTAAATATTGCCCTTAACTTATTTTTCACTTCACTCCTACCTTAAACAACAGTAGATACTACTATTTGTAGCAAATTAAACTAAACATAAACCGCTGAAGCAATACTTTATTAAGTACAAAAAGTGTTTTTGTTTTTAGAAAATTGCTAAATTATGGAAACTTAAATTACGATCCCTTCATAGTCATCTAGAAGGTCTGCGGTTATGGTGGCATTTCAGCGTGTAACCCGCTTTAGTAGCTGAGCATCTAATGAGTCACTCTCGTGGTGAACTGACCTGCTGATGATGGGGAGATCGGGACTTGAATCCCGATCGGGTCTACTAAGAATTGTTTTTCCTAAAATGTTTGGCCAATCTCATACCATACAAATGAGGATATAAGACCTCTAAAATACTTATTTCCTCATCCCTACCCTTTTATAGTACAGTAACCCCATGGCTTCTTTGGTGCTTACTGACAGCTGACCATTTTGAAAAGTTACCAGACCAAATTATTTATCCCTACGCCGAACCATAGGATCTGCAAAAACATGTGTTTAGCAGCTGTCATTTCTGACGGTCAAAATTTAGGTATGTACCTAAATGTTGACTGTCAGAAGTCAGTTGTGAGCTGTCAGTCAGCACCAAAGAAGCCGTGGGGCTACTGTAGTTATCATAAATGTGTATAATCCGAACAGGTAGTAAGATGTGGTGGTAGGTAACCTGGCGGTCTAGGGGTAAGGTATCGGACTTCTGTGCTGACGATCAGAGGTTCAATCCTCGGTCCCGGCACAGAATTATCTAGTTACCAAACCCTTATTTCACCTCTGACAAGACGTGTATTAATCACAACTTGTGAATGTGGGGAATGCCAAGCCTCCACCGTGGTTCGTATCCCACGTTTAACTGTAGGTCCTCCATTTCATCTCACAATCACCGTACCATTACACATTAGTGTAAGTGCGTACAACCCGAACGGGTTGTAAGACGCGGTGCAAATAATAAAGACGTGCTGGTAAATTAAAAATTAAATACAGCTTGTATGTGGGATGCTACGTCTATGGTTCCTGGTTCATCCTGAATGCTGGGCGCTTACCAAGACTCGCGGTTGACTGACAGGAATGGGATCTGATTTTTCTTTGGGGCGGTGATTACAAGAAATGTTATTACGTCGTCGTTGTTTTTGTAATATGATTTTTTTAACTTTTTTTCTAAGACATACAGTTGGTTGGTTTAAAACTTCAGTTTAGTTTGTGTTTTTAGCTGTCGGAATATTCTCCGTAGGTGGTTGGTTCCTCTGACCCCCTTTACCACCTTTTGTGTAGTCATCTGCATTAAAACTGGTGTGTGTGTGTGTGTGTGTGTGTGTGTGTGTGTGTGTGTGTGCCTGTACAAATAGATATTGAGGTACTTTGAAAATTTAAATTATTTGCTATGCTCTTTGGAGGACGGATCTTTTATCATTGTTTATGTAACAGTGTATATTATTTCATTTATGTTCTTTGGCAGAGTGTATCTGTAATAATGTATATTATTTTGTTTTACAAAATATTAATAGTTTTTAGTAAATGTCTAAATTTTAAGATAAGAGAGAGAGAGAGAAGGTAAATCTTTTCGATGCATCGTACCATTTATTTTACTTTTAAATAGATGAATCCTTTTCGTCAAATCGAGTTTGAAAACCGTTGACTGATGATGTCAGGTCATTTTTGCTTTAATCTGAGCGTGTGTGGGGTCTTCAGACCAAAGTATGATGATGTTTGTCAAACCAAAGTACGTCAGATGGGGATTGAAAACCGTTGACTGATGTCAGACCATTTTTACTATAATCAAGAGTTTGTTTTCTTTCTTGAAAGACGGTCTGACAGATTTGAGGCCGCGCGTGTGTAGGCGTGCGCTTCATCGCGTGTCTCTAATCCCACGCTGCATTCGGTTCATTGTTCCTGGAGCTCTTTTATTAACCGTGCATGCGAGAATTTATCACGTTGTAGGAGCCAATGTTAGGTCCAGGACTTCCTTGGTTTCCTTTTGGGTCAGTTCAGTAGGCATATAACCGCTAAAGCACCTAAAAGCCTAATTTTTTCTATCCTAATTCATTGTCGCAAAATACCTTTTAAAATTTTAAACTTTTATCTTAAATTTGTAACCAAACCTTGCACAATTTTATAACTGCCACACACATAGCACTATTCTGATAGCACGCAGATAGTCACGACACAACAATACCACCATGATCTCTGTGGTTTCAACTAATATTATTGCTGAAGGAACTGCAGGTTTCATGGAGAAAAGCTTTATCTTCGCTCTCTCTTGGTTAACTGTTGCCAAATCTCCTCGCTCCCAGTTATGTCTTAATGTGATGTTGTGGGGAAATAAGGAGATACTTGCAACATCGACTAACCAGCGCGCGTTGTAAAACCTGTCTTATATTTAAGGGGAGATTGACTAGACAAGAACGATATAATGACAACGCTGTTTTCCAGTACCCTCAGCGATGATATCCAGTGTAGCTGACGGCAACTGAGCTCAACAGACCGTAGTTTGTGCGTGCGTGGACAGTCTGATGTCAAACCAATTTGCCGTCAGACTAGCGAGTGGTCGTTGTCGAAAGGAAGTTTGAGCGTGTATGGAAAGCTCAGTTTTATCCGTTAATGAGAAATTATCTTGTTTAGTCTTGATTAATCTTTCTCCAGAAATAGCTCTTCTTTGGCGTAGTTAGAGGCCTATTTCTTTCAGCCATGTTCTTATGTAAACTGATATTTTTACGGACACGACGTGGACTTTGTTTTGTTTACAAAGACGAAGTGTGTGCATGCTTCAAAATGTCCGGCTCCAAAGTCAATCTACTAGAAACTCGTTGCTTTGATGACAATCTAAAAGAACAGGTGGAAAAAAGTATTCACTTTCTTTATCTATAAAATAATCTTAAATTAAAAAACTGGCTTTGATCAATAATGAGCTAAACTTGCAAAGTGACACTTTGAAAAAGTAAACCAGTTCTGTCTTATATCCAATTATTTTTGAGTGATTGTCACTTTGACACGACTCGGCGTATTTCATAGAATCCAGAACTGTATTTATACTTGTTAATGTAAGAGCGTAAGGACCGTGAATTAAGGGGAGTTTTTTTTACAGTTTTTATAGCAAAACTTGATTTGGGGGGGAAAAAAATATATTGCTCCATTAGACACATATAGTTTAACTTTCTTCACATGATGATATCCACAGTTGTTTAACATCAATTAAGGGTGTCCTGAAATATTATGACAACTTTTTATCTTAATTTAAAATGTTTCACATCTGATGCTGCAATCTTCGTGACAAATATTCATTAACTGCTGATATCACCACGTCAAGAAAATCAAATTATGTTTTTACTGGAACAATATTTAATATATTTTTGCCAAAACAATGTTTTGCTATAAAAACTGCAAAAAAATAATTCCCTTCACTCAAAAATATAATTAGTTTTCAAGAAATGGTTTGTGTATTTAGAAATTAAAAGTTAAGTTTACATTTTGAAATATTTTTCTATTCTATTTATTTGACTTATTAAAAACCACTTTCCCGAACTAACTAACAAAGCATAGATGTTTTGTTTTACTTTTGATTGAAAGGACAACGCATCTAAACTCCCGTTTGTGTTAGATGCACGTGCACTAATTACGCCAGTATGTTATGGATGAGGAAGGTTGAATATAAAGGAAGTCTACCCGCATTCACCTGAAGGGAGACTGGAAAACCAGTTAGGAAAAACCACTCGCCACCGTGGCGCTGGGAGAAAGTGGGTGGTGAGGGCAAGTTGAAAACTATCCAAGAAAAACATTATTTTGAGACAATTCAATTTTTTCGACTATAATTGTAAGCAAAAAATTAATTTATTAAATGTAATTCTAAAAAAAAAGCTATAAAATTACATCGAATGAGTAAATAGTAGTTTTTTTTAATATAATTTTATCATTCTTGTGAATACCTAGAAAAGAAATGCAGATTAGTATGAGTATTTTAATATTTAAACTTTAGAATTTTTGTATTAATTTGATCAAAATTATTTGATTACTTTTTATTACTCAATTTATTGTGATCCTGTGGACACCGCAGACCGCCAGTGGTTCAAGGACCATATTTCGAGAAACATTACCTTAAACCATGCGACCATTGAGTGGGTATAGTCATTATTAAAGTTGATAATATAATACTAGTTGTATTTATTCTTTAAATACGATTATATTTAAACATATCTGAAAACCTGTACAATGCTACCTAATACCAAGCTACAGTAGCCCCGTGGCTTCCTTGGTGCTGACTGACATCTCACAGCTCACTTCTGACAGTCAACATTTAGGTATATACCTAAATTTTGACTGTCAAATGTGACAGCTGCTAAACACATGTTTTTTCAGATCATCTGATTCCACGTAGCGATACGTAATTTGGTCTGGTAACTTTTCAAAGCTGTCAGTTGTCAGCTGTGAGCTGTCAGTCAGCACCAAAGAAGCCATGGGGCTACTGTACGTGGAAATTGTCATGATATCTACTTGTTTTGCTAATAGTCTCCATGAAAGTTGTTTGTTCACACTGTAATACTGTCTTATACTTAAATCAGTACATAAAAATACCCGTGTAAAGGGGTATTATGCAGTGGTGTCAAATACGCTTTCCATACGTTTTTATTTATTTATTATAATGTGATCCCAATTCTTTTCGTTTCATTTAACATGTTTTTAAGAGTTTTCGGCCCGTAAAGGATAACAATGAAAGACGAAGCGCTAACCCGTTTGGACGTTCAGAATCTTCTTGTGTCGATTTTGTTTCATTCACGTAGTGTTTGTGGTTGTTAAAACGTTGTTAACTGGAAGGGAAGGGTAGTTCCTGTTAACCGCCGACAGAGCACACGGTATGCTGGCTTTATTTCTATTTTGTGGCGGTCTCTATGAGAAAACGTTATTCTTGATTTAATACTTGAAAGTTTCACTGGCGAATACGATGATTTTCTATAAATATTATAATTTAATATATTATATATTTGTTTTCTGTATTACCCTCGCATTACCCTCTTCGGTGGCCGCGTGGTCAAACGAGCTACTATCGCAGTAGATTAGGGTCCTCTAGACTGTCGATGACGGGGAGATGGAGGTTTGAATCTCCATCGGGTGAACTGAGGATGTTTTTCCACTCTCTACGCAAATGCAGGTACACTTCCTCTAAGTATAGACTTCCTTATCTCTAAATTCATTAGCGTAATTAGTACATAAGCTTATAACCCTAATGGATAGTTGACCTAAGACGTGGTGCTAAAGAAGGATTTTATCACTAGGGTAAAATATTAACATCAAATCCAAGAATAAATTATTTGATATAGGCCCTATTATTTCAACTTGAAATCCAAAGAGAAATCATTTTCAACATGATGTACTAGGTATTTTTGAATGAAGAGAGCAAGTTCACTCTTCAAATAACTTCTTATAATATGAATTCAGCAAGAAATGTATGAGAAGGAAATTTTGAAAAGGAAACTTAGAACTGCCTTTGACTTCCAAGAATTTTTTTTTTTTAACGACTGGTAAAATAATACAGCAGTTTGTGATATTAGTACGTTCTTCAACTGTTGACGTAAGTCATATACTTGAGATTTATAATATCCTATTTAGTTTTGATTCTTCCCCGTGGAGTAATCATTGGAAAAAAAAAGTTTTATAAAAAAAAATATGTATCTCCTTCCTCAATACTCTTGAGAGAAAGAGAGAGAGAGAGAAATCAGATCAAAAGACGCCGACTAGTTTGAAAGGATGATATTAATAGGGCAGGTTTTCTTTCTCTCTCGCTCTCTCTCTCTCCATTTCTTTTCATGAAGGCTCAACAAAACCCGATCTCCCTTTTGTAAAGATGCAGCCCAGACAGAACTATAAACAAGATATGGTAAAAAGGGGTAAGAAGAAAAAAGGGGAACTTTTGAAAAATAAAAAAGTGAAGTTCCTATGAAGCATGAAGACGAGTGTTTTAACCATAGAGAAGAGGTTTCTCTTGTTACAGACTGAACCAATGGCAATATAGGACTCTGCGGAGAGAGTCTCACGAGGGAGAAGGAGAAGATAATAATGGAGAAATGGAGGGAAATATAAAGAGTATATTAGAGATTTGTAATACATCAGAGTATGAGAGAGGGAAGCGAAATATTGCAATGGTTCATACATTCAAACCATTATTATGACCAGGAACCGGATTTTGATCGCATGATTTTTTTAATTAACTTATAAATGAGAAAAAACACTTAAAAATTGTAAAAAAAATATGACTTCAAATTATGAACAAACACTAGGTTAAATACACACGATTGAATGAAATACGCAATTTACGAATGGTACTTAAAAGCACGCATAAAAACTGTCAGCTACTTATATTATTATGTCACTCACAATATACTCGACTAAATTCAAAGCACAGATTAAAAGTCAATTACTTTTATATCATGTCATTCATACTATACGAGAGTAACTACAAAGCACAGATAAAAAGTCACTTATCATATATCATGTCACTCAAATTATACAAGAGTAACTTAATATCATGGATAGAAATACAGGAGTAACTTCAACGCACGAGAAAGAAACGAACCTAAAACCAAGCAACCAACATTATTCACCAAACATCCCAATCTAGGAACCGTGTAGTATCCAGACCGCCCCGACTCACGAGTCAAAAGGAGGCGGACCTGGGTGGCGGCCATTACCTCCTCCCTGGGACACATACATCATTATCGCTAACTAATTAATAATGAGGCCACTGATTACTCTAGCTCGGGCGGGGTTTCTTGGTGTGGCGAGAGGGCGTGGCCTCAATCTCTTTGATGTCCGCGCCGCTCTTCCCCCTCCCTCCAGCCAAAGGTACTCTATCAGTATTGGTGGGTTCTGATGACATGACTTGCGGGGGACGCGACGACAGGTGAAGAGAGAAATGGGGGTATTTGCTGAAGTTGATAGATAATAGTTATTCAATGACCAAATGCATTAATTTGAACTTCCTGTTGGATCTGGTTTCCTTCCTCTGTAAGTTTGATGTTGTTAGATGGCTTTTTCAACTGGTGTGCCGTGGGATTTTGTGGGGAGATAAAAAATATATATATTTTTACTTAAATCCATTAAAAAATAATACAATTATTAGAATTTTAACTATTTAACTCTTAAAACACAATCTAATTTGTTATTATTTTAAGGATAAAATATCTCCTTAAAAATGTGATGGTGTTCCTAGACAATTTTAGCGCCTTTCAGTGTGCCTTGGGGTGAAAAAGGTAGAATTAATTTTTTAGGTCTTATTGTAGCTCAATTTGGACAGTCATTGTGAAAAACTATTCAGGTTCTTGATAATTAGACTTGTTTTAAGGACCCTGGTCTGATTCCATATATTCTCTTACCTTTGGGTTTGCTAGTCAATACTCTGAACACGGTTCTAGATTCTTCCATTCCCGCTGCATGACCGATCCACTTTGATATTTGAATACCCTAATAATGTATTGCCTATAAAGAATAACCTTTATACAAATATTAATTCAAGAATTCGAACCAGGGCCATCAAGATCTTGACCTGACTTCTCCATGCACTCTTCTCTCGGTGTGCATATCCGAACATTGGAGTAATTTTGCACATGACAGCCTTTTCTATTTATCCAACTCTTAAAAACAATGATCTAATAAAAATCCACCGAGGCGGAAAACGTAACTCTTCGGTAGCGCCAGCTTCCTCCCTCCTCAGCCGTCTTCTTCACGGATTGGCGGGTAGATTGGATGACAGATGTAGTGCGAGTAAGCAACAATAGATGCGCGTGAATCACGTGTTAGTGCAAGTGTTAGAGAGATCACTCCGCGAAACGAGAAGATGAGATGACTTCCGTCTCTCTCTTGTTCGGACCTCTAGGGTGCTCAGTGATGCGCGGGCTTATGAATGACAATGTTACTACTTCCATGGAGGATATGCTATTGGGAAAGGAATTAGTGAGAAGAAATATGAAGTAAGGTATGACCATACCTTTTTCTGGGAACAAACGCTATACTGAAATATCCTCTCTGAGGGAACTGCATGGTTACAATTAGGACACTGTGTTGTCGTTCTCTTGTTTGCGTGTGGTCAATATTCCCTTATATATAAGACAAATTTTCGTCGATGTTGCTAGTAACTCTTTCTCCATAAGGCTTGAAATTCCCCCAGAAGTGGGTTCCTTTTGTATAGTAAGATTTTGGTAGGAAGAAACGTTTAATAAAATAGAGACATAGGCCTATTTTTTTGGCGGTGTGCGCTTGTATTATTTTATTATATCATTAGTTTTATTTTACAGGTAGGCTTGTTGATATTAAGTACTAAACACGACATCTTAAGATTACATGATTAGATGTATGGATTTATTAAGACTATTTTAGTAACTTTTGTAGTTGTCAAAAAAGGTTTATTCCTAACAGAATCGGATTGTAAGTTTAACACAGGATTGCATCACTCTCATAATATACTTGATTTCTGATGAGAGGGAGGCTGGTTTCGAATTTCGGTTGGGTGAACTAAGGGTGATTTTTTAAAAATTTTAAATCCAATACTTCCTTTAAATGCTTGTGTTAATAATAGCACGGCCGAGTAGAAGTATATTATGTAAAAATACAAAACACAGGTAATCTTAACGATTTAATCAAAGGGAGTAGGTAAAACGACTGTAGCCTTTAAGCAATGCGCCCCCCATTTGTCTTAATATTGGTAAGGGAAATCACATGTGATAGATGATCCTAATATAACCGGCTGGGATTTAAACCCTGGCCTCATAATCAGTAGCTATTGCTGTAGAGGTTCCTCTTTGTTGACGAATCCAACCAAGGGTTGGCCTGCAACAATGGGCAAGTGAATTAAGTCATCATTATTGTCTGGTCAGATTCCCCAGTAACTATGTGGTCAGGGTTCAAACCCCGTCTGAATTTACTAGGGGTGTTTTTATTTAACGACTTTCCATATTCCTTTCACGTAAATTTGGATACATTTACTCTGAAATATGACCACTTCTTCTCTATCCCGTTACTATAAATATGCGGACACTCCGCACGGGCAGTAAGACGCGAAGTGAGCAATAATAATTTATCGTTTTTATATCGAAAATGTTTGTTATTGTTTGATATTTGCATTCATGATTCCTTTATTACTGATTGAGACTTTCGTACAAAGTATGTAGGCTACCTCGAAACTTATTTTTAGAACTGTACATTCTCGCTAAAATTGATCTTCCATATTATATGATCTTAATGTAGATAGTTTGTCACTGATGGAACGTTGGTGTCCCTTATTTTACTAAACAGGCCACAGTACGTTAATACTAGTTGGATGACACGATGGCAGAAATGAAGATGTAGCGTCCCCTATTCTAGGGTAGGGTGTCTTCTCGGCAGAATGACGCGGTGCATTTAATAGCGTCGCGACGGCCGTCCCACCTACCCCTCTAAAATACCATCCGAACCGACGGTGCGGAAAATAACCTCTACCCGCATGGCTGTCGCACTGTGCGATTTTAATTTCACGGCCACCACCAAGTTTAGTGGAAGAGGGTCGGGTCGGACAGAAGATTGGATGATTCGTCGTGTATCGTGAACCACGAGGAAACTATAGCCCTATTTTCTTACAAATAACCATAAGGAAGGCCTTTTTCGTACCATAAAATGGGTTGGACGGGAAGGCAATGTTTTTAGAATTTTTATATTAAACTTTTTTTATTTGCCAAAATAAATAAAATACTGCTTTTGTAGAAACATATTTAGTTTTCTTCACATGATGATCTCAACAGTTGTTGAATATCTGTCAAGAGCATAGCGACATTATTAGATGACAAACTTTTTAAATGAAGAGGAAAAGTTTTAATTAAATTTCAGGACACCCTTGACGGATATTCAACGATTGTTGAAGTCATCATGTGAAGAAAATTAAACTCTATGTTTGTACTGAAGAAATATACGCACAAGGAGAAAAAAAAAAGTAACATCGAATTGTTTTGAGAACGAATCCGAAGAAAATCTGAATATATATATTTTTTTTTTGAAGAATTCTAGTTAACTTTAGAGATTTTTCACATTTCAAACACATATTATGTTCCTAGTCGAATTTATAAAAATAAGGGCTTTAAATTTCTTAAAAAAAAGTTTACTTTAAATTAAGTTTTCCCTAGGAATTATTTTGGGTTAGCTACTTTTTCTTCTTTCAACGGGATGTCCTTACAATTAGAAACATTGCCATCTGAATAAAGAAGTTAGTATTATTTCCTCTCTTTGTTAATAGTTTTAATATACAATACGCATATACTACAGAGGTATATACTTTAAGATAAGATTAACCCACTTTGCTGGTCGAATGGTCTAAGGCGTCACTCTTGCAATATACTAGACTGTCGATGACGACTGCTGGTTTCTCTTAAAATGGTTTTACATTCTCCATCGATACAAATGCGGATACTCCTCAAATTTAACTTTACCTATTCTTCCCTAGCTTATAAGCATAATTAGTGCATATAAGTATAGCCCAAAGGTTAGTAATACGGCATTGCTTAAAGAAAAGATAAGATTATTATATAGGCCCTACATACTCTTTTTAGAAGGAATACTACTCACCTTGTTTCTTCTATTCCTTAGTTTATATTTTCATCCCAGTCTTGACCACACCTTTGTCATTTTACAACTAATAGAGAACTGACTACTCTTTTAGGGTTTTTTTCTAAGCCTCTCAAAAGAGCACGCGACTCTATTATTCCTTCACAGATATATTTACAAAATTATTGTAAAAGGTACAGACGGGTCTGTCTCTTCACTGCGGCGCCTTGACCCCAGTTGGTACAACACAGTTGTCCACTAAGACATAACAAGTTTTTACCCCAAAAATAAAACGACTCACCAGCTTTCAATCACTTCCATTGTAGCCTCGACCTTTTTTCTTTCTTTAGAACACTTTTAACACAGTTGACAAAATCCTCTAAGGTTCCGTCTTCTGGAACGGAAAATGTACTCCGAAAACTAAACTTGACAATAACACACTTGTCCATATCCTTATGGAACACCAAACTGTGTTCATGTTTGGTCTTTCTTTTTTATTTTAAATGTAGCAGAAGACTTAGACTGGGTCTACGTCACCTGTCGGTATGGCTTAGCCGAAACAAAATTGGTATGCTCACCTAAAATTGTTTGGCAGCTTTCGTGAATGGGTGAACAAAGGGGTTTACTGCATATCTACTGGATCGTGGTTCGATTCTTTTCCAGTTTAATCTAGATTGGATGTCGTTTGATGTCAACCAAACTTCTACTAAGACACATTAAATGGCCTTAACATTTGCATTTAATACAAGAAGGCATTGTTACTTACATAGCTAGAACTCTCTACCCCTGTTCTTACCAGTATTTCTAGTTTGTAATTCATTTAAAAATCTCCAATATATTTCCGGAGAGCATTCGTTTGTGATCTCGCATTACTGTTTGATATTTTTTTGAATAAGCCACCACTAGTCAGATATCATTGAATGAATGTTTATCTAAGAAAAATTGTTAAAGCCAGTTTTGAAATATTTATAATTTCCAAAAATTATTCATTAGTAAACTAGCATACAGCACCGTCTGTAGGCCCCAGTAGATAAGGAAACAATTAAAAACCCACTTTTGTTTTAATTCAAGGGCATATGAAATAATAATCATAATCTCGAAGTAGGATTTTTTACGAATACAATGTATCTATATGAGAAGGTAAAACCTAATGATTCTAATTCTACGTTTTTAAACATTGTTGCAAAGAGTGCTGTCCTTCATCTTAAACATAGGATTTTTTTACTTTGTGTATTATTTTATAACTTATATTCGATTCCCATGTCCAGATTCTATCCTTAAATTAAAATAATACTATATGTAGATGCAGCTAATTTATCCATAATTATATTAACTGGGTTCAAGAACGCCCGAGAAAACTTGGAAAAGTAATGAGTTTTTGTGTAAGATAGACGTCAGGAATATTTTTAAAAAAATAGTCACTGGCAGGTTCATATATCTTTTGCAAAAAATCAGTGTAAACTATTAGTTTTGTGAAGACCATTGGTATTTTTCAATAACTCTCTAATTAAGACCCGCCTCGGTGGCGTAGTTGGCTAACGCGCTAGTCGTATTGAGCTCGACCGCTGAGGACGGGGAGATCGAGGTTCGAATCTCGGTCGGGTGAACTGAGTTTTTTCCTAAATGGTTTTCCACTCTCCCTCCACGCAAATGTGGGTTCACTTCCTCTCATTCAACCTTCCCAGTTCCTAATCCATTAGAGTAATTAGTACTTAAAGCGTATAACCCGAACGGTTAGTAAGACGCGGTGCTAAATATTATTATTATTATCATCTTGAATTAAGAATTTAATAGAACATAATGAAAATAACGAGATTAAAAAAATAACTTCGCGAATAAAATATGTTAGTCTTAAAAATACGGAAAATTTTGGGAATTTCATAATGTTTTCATTGTATCAACCCTGGTTATTATTTCTCTAATGGCCTAGAGTTGCAAGGTAGACTACGGAAAGAACCGATCATTATGATCACATACTTTACAAAGAACAAACAATATACACAAAATATAGGTAACCCACTACGACAAACAATATCTGAACCCATTATTATTAAAATAAGACATCTAGCAAGCTCTAACATTTAGATTAATGGAGCAACTCTCTAACTGGAGTTTAATATATTTAGAGGCCTAATGAGCAGGCATTTGTTCAGAAATAAAATATAATAACCACAAAGATTGCGACACTGCCTGCAAAATAATATATAAGCTACTTTTAAAAGTGACACACACCTTATTTTAATTTAATTAAATCTAATTCTAACGGTAGAGAGTTATAGCATTGGTGCTCTATATCCAAACGTCCCGATCTTGATTCTCATACACAGATATCATTTTTAAACTATTATAATCTATAATATAAATAAATATGTATCCAGATACGGCTATACTAGTAACCCAATTTAAAGTTTCCAACTTCAAATGACATGGACCTTGTTAAAAAAAATTCTAGTATCAAATACTTTCAAAAGTAAATTTCTCTACCTCTAATGAATTTTATATTTGTGAGGTCTTAAAGTTATATTTTAAGTTGAGATTGTAACTACCTCACTCTAAACTCTCCATTTAAGGGTTTTTTTTCAAACCATTCCTAGCTACAAATACTTTAAGACTGGCTTCGTATGTATGCTTATCGCGTGGCTAGCGATTGAAAGTGCACAGCGCATAATACACAATTTACAATTAGGTATCAACAGTTGTTAAATATGTGTTAAGGGTGTCTTGGAATTTAATGATAACTTTCTCTTAATTAAAAACGTTTATCAACTAATGACGCTATGCTCATGACAGATATTCAACAACTGGTTATTTCATCATGCGAAAAAAATCAAACTCTTATGTTTCTTTTGGTGCAATATTTTATTTTTTTGGCCAAACTTTTTTTTATATAAAAACTGCAAAACAGTGGCCTTGCTCCCAATCAAAAGAGTTTAGTCTCGTCGGCGTTGTCTGCTCAGCTTGTGTTGAAATAACTTCAGCTTTCCTTTTGCTTTTCTATTCCCTTTTCTTCGTGAAATCAGCATGGGATATCCACTCATATTCCAAAACCAACCAAATGGCAGTTAGTACACATGCACCTAAACCAAACAATTCAATCATTGAGCATGCGCCTACAAAGCAAGATTCTAGCAGATCACATTTACTGTTGTGAGGAGATTTGAAATAACTTGTTAAAGAGAAAGCGGGTGTGTCGTTCTTACTATTATTATTATTATTATTAGCACCGCGTCTTACTACCCGTTCGGGTTATACGCACTTACGCTAATGTGTAATGGTAGGGTGATTGTGAGATGAAATGAAGGACCTACAGTTTAACGTGGAATCCGAACCACGGTGGAGGCCTGGCATTCCCCACATTCACAAGATGTCTTGTCAGAGGTGAAGGAAGGGTTTGGTAATCAGAAAAATCTGTGCCGGGACCGAGGATTGAACCCCGGCCGCCAGCACAGAAGTCTGATACCTTACCCCTAGACCGCCAGGTCACCGGCGTTCTTACTC
Source organism: Timema douglasi (assembly GCA_901482245.1). Taxonomy (NCBI): domain Eukaryota; kingdom Metazoa; phylum Arthropoda; class Insecta; order Phasmatodea; family Timematidae; genus Timema; species Timema douglasi. The sequence goes on along the minus strand of CABEEJ010001088.1, from coordinate 127,303 downwards.
TGATTTGATTTGTTTCACGATACAACACAACAATGTAAAACACATTCATCATAATATTTTTTAAATATTCGTTTATGGCCCGTCTACAACCAACATACCCGCTTGTTGGACTCGCAATTACGCAATCTCAAATGCACTCGTAATTACGCTTCTTCTAAATACAAAATAGACTTTCTACAATGAGAAGTCGTAAGACGTAATTTCAACCAATAGGAACAAACATTAATTATGACTATAAAAGTCAAATTCATATTAATGTTTTCAAATAAGAAATAAATATTTAAAAAATATTTAAATGGTTAAATACACATGATTTTAATTGAAAATCCTGTATTCATTAGGCCTACTATACATTTCCAAGCGTTGTTATCACAGACCCAATAAATTCATATTATTTGATTTTAGTAATGCATCCAAATGGTTTTTTATTGGCTGAATGCAAGCCAACGCAACTACATAAACGCAAGAGATGGACAATGTTCATCTCCTCCCGACAAGCGGGTCCGACAGTTTTGGCATAGTAGCCTACTGTTGTGTTCGCGTAAGCTATTGTAAACAGTCAAAATTACGTTATTGCATAGTTGCGAGTCCGACAAGCGGGTGCGTTTGGTTGTAGACAGGACATTATCCACTAGAAAATGAAATATGTCGGTAATCAGCTATTTCTAGTTTGTGATCTGCTATCCTGTGGAATTGCTGCACCAATCAAGCAGATTATTCTGCTCACAATTTTCGGTGGCTGCGTGGTCTAACTCTCGTGTTAGACTAGAATGCCGATGACGAGGAGACCTAGGTTCTAATCTCGGTTTGATGTAGGCATACAGAGAGGGATTTATCCAAAATTGTTTTCTACTCTCCTTTCACGCAAATGCGGGCATATTACCTCTAAATATAACCTTCCTAATCCCTAAAAACATTAGCGTAATTAGTACATAAGTTTATAGCCCGAACGAGTAGTAAGATGTGGTTCCAAAAAAAATCGGTGAATTTGTGAATCAAGCTTTAAACATCGAAATCGACAGGGGAAAGTTTGGAAGCGAAGAGATAGAGGGTAGGCAACTTGAATACGATAACCTACGCAGTCTTAGAATCGGGTGGGGGTGGGGGAGGGAGGCGGTATTATTCCCTAATCTTTAATCTCACCTGCCTTTCTACGCGAGATTCATCATTCTCAAGACATCGCCACCGACACAAGTCTTCCCTCCCTTCAATCTCTAGCGTTTGTCGGCGAGATGATGAGTAAAAGGGGTGTGTGGGGGATTGAGGGTGGAGGTTCTTGAGTTACGTACGCCTCTCTGGTCACATACATTGGACAACACCGGAGACGTCATCTCGTGACGTAACCGCGCAACTGATCTTTATCACAAATACGTTTTAGATAGGCAGACCTATTTGGAAACCTTTGCCGTCCTTTGAAGAAGAGGAATTTCTGTCTTGAAAAGTCTGCTCCAGACTTTGATCGGTATTTTGGTGGAGAGGGAGAATAACGGCTGAACTAAAAGGTGTCCTAGTTTCTTATAGGATGGTTACTTAAATAGTATATTAACTAGTTGTCCTGTAAACAGTAGACCTCGCTCCCTCTTAAGTTATTTTCGTTACTTCTGTCTTATGATTTCTTCTTAGATATGAAGTTAACATTTACCTTTGGTGATCAAGTTAGAGATAAACCAAATTACTACTTGTTTTTACAACCACGTCTTACTACCTGTTCAGGTTATACGCATATATACAACGTAATTACTCTAATGAGTCAGGGGTGAGGAATGTTGAGCAGGTGTACCCGCACTTATGTGAAGGTAAAGTGGACAACCATTTTGGGAAAAAACACCTTAAGTAGACCCGACTGAGATTTGAACCTTGATCTCCCGGTTATCAGTAGTATATATTGAATAGTGCATTATATTCATAGAGAAAAAACCTAATTCACGCGGTTTAAGACGTAATTCTCTCAATTATGTCAACGTTTAGAAAAAAAACGCCCTAGCTACTTGCTCGATTGCTTAGAGTATAAATTCAAATCACTTGAGATGAGCTAACATCCTTTTAAGCGACCGCCAAATTCAATATTTATGTACATATACCTACATCTTTTGGTCTAAATTCAAAGTTTGTATATGCCAAATTTTTTTAAATTGGTCCACGCATTTGGTAATTATGTCATAAAGTTCCGTTCAGACAGATATACAAAATTCTAAATGCTCAAGTTAAAACAGAACCTCGATTCGCGCGGTTAATTGGTTGTTATTAAGATTTAATCTCATTACTGACTAAAAACGGACATTAAATATCTAATCTATGAAAGCATAAGTGTTAACTTTAATAAATACAATATAAATGTTAAATAAAAGATTAGAAACCACATTGTGTAGAAATAAAAAGAATCATCTACAAAGTACTCGTTTTGGATTCCACCTTCAGACTGTTCTATGCAAATCAAACCAAGGACAAACAAAACAATCTCTAGTTTGAGTCAGTCTCTTTGGTAAGATTCCCCCAGTAGGTTTTGCGTCTCGCGTCTGCGACCGTAGACGCGGGAAAAAAGTCAAATATCATGTCAAAATGAGAAGTTTCCCAGCACTCAATGAACCAACATACAATAATATTGCCTAGCGCCTGTAAACTAGACTGTACCGGGTCGAGCGCGCGCGCTTGAAAATTAGAAACAGTTCTATCTTTCAAGCGCGCGCGCTCAGTCGCTCGCTCGCTCCAGTGTGGCCATCTCCCATTAGAATCCATGTGTTCTATTTTATATTTTAGTCGCTCGTGCGCTCGCTCGCTCGCGCGCTCAGTCTGGCCGCCCCTGTACTTCTCTCGGTCGCCAGTCGTGGGTAATTTTATGTTTAGTATAGATCGTTCCTCATTTATCTGAGTTTTTCATTTGTGTCTTATTTAATGTTCCGTCTAGGTGACCTGGCAGTCCAAGCGTAAGGTGTCGGACTCTGTGCTGGGGTTTCATGGTTCAATCCTCGGTACCGGCACAGATGTATCTGATTACCAAACCCTTCCTTCACCTCAGACAAGACGTGTATTAATCACAACTTGTGAATGTGTGGAATGCCAGGCCTCCCCCGTGGTTCGGATTCCACGTTAAACTGTAGGTCCTCCATTTCATTTCACAATCACCCTACCATTACACATTAACGTAAGTGCGTATAACCCGAACGGGTAGTAAGACGTAGGGGTTATAATAATAATAATAATAATAATAAATACTCCTTGTTTGTTTGTTTGTTTTTTTCATTAATTTTACAAGCGAAGACCACTCCGAATAGCTTCTAGAAGCATTTCATTTGCAAATATCTGCTAAGAGAAGACTATTCGATATAGGTTCTTGAAGCATCTAAATTTCTAAAATTTTCTAAGGAATAAACCTTCCAAATACCAGTTTCTTGGAGCATCCAATTTTTTTACTTTTTGCTGGAGAGGGTTCTCGAACTTCCTTGTGTGTTGGCGGGCAAACCTCTTTAAAAAAACTTTATTTTGCTAACCATCCCATGTAAATCCTCCCTCCCTCTTCACCGAAATTTAATTCCATCTACTGCTTTGATCGTTGGCCCCTCTCCCCAAAAATAAATTTCTGTTAACGCCACTGGCTTAGGGTGTTATGAAACGTTGACATCCATCTCGAATTGGACTTTTCTTTTTACTATCACAATAATTTTCTTTCCGGGGTCGCGAGAAAGTAATAAATAGAATCTGCCTTAATTATGCATATTCATAGCTACGAACTAAATTTTTGACATGGTCTTTTAAGAACATACCTATGTTAAAACAAAAACCACGTAGTTAATATCCTAAATTGGCGTCACGCTGTGGTATTTCCTTACTATAAGCCCAACCTATTTTTGTCATATTATGTTCGACATTATTTAACAAAAGGTTTCTACAAAGCCGTGATTGTCCCAGTAATGTGTGTTTCTCACGTTACCTATAATCACCGTTTGGTTTACAAGAGGGTTTGGCTCACAATGGGTTGTATAGACTATAGACCACAGGAACTCAACTCTTTCATCATCCAGGTGCTCTAAATACAATATGGCGGCCATAAGTCGGGGGCGCGCATGTCATTCGTGAGGATCGTAGCTATAGCGTTGAAAGTAGGCCTACGGTCCAATGTTGATAGAAATAACTTAATCTGAGAGCTAGAAAAGCTATTACAATCTAATTTAAAGTATTCGTACGTCAATTAATGTAATTTTAGTCGTCAATTTTGATAGTCATTATAATCCTTATATATAATTTGATAAGCCCGTTTTCGGTAATAAAAATTACGAGGAAATAACTGAACAGATTTTGACAAACGAACACTCATTTTAACGGTTAGAAGTCCAGGATGTCGGGAAAAATAATAGTTTTCCATCAAAACCTGATTTTCGCAGAGAATGTTAAGCTTTTCATTCTTTGTTTAATTACCTTGGAAAAATGTATTTGCTGCGTGGTTGTAAATATATATATATATATAAAAAGAAAAGTCCTGACTCACTCACTGACTGACTCATCAACGCCCAGCCCAAACCCTTGGACTTAGAAAGCTGAAATTTTGCACAGAGATTCCCTTTATGACGATTACAAGGAATAAGGCCAGATTTTTTGAAATTCACACGGGATTGGGAATAAAGAAGATTTATATTTTCGCTTTAAAGTTGCCTCATTTCCGTAACTATAATTATTAGAGACTTCAAATTTGACTTGTAAGTAGGTACTTATAATCACTAATAACTATTTTTAGGATTTTCCGAAATTCCCACGGGATAAGGAATAAAGAAGATTTATATAATTACTATACAACAGTGAGTAACGGGCAGTCTGGGAGGGAGGGGGGAGGCTTATATAATTACTATACCACAGTTGGTCACGGGCAACGCCGTGCGAGACTGCTAGTCTCTAAATAAAATACATCTCTTTGGCTAAAAAATAATAGCTCAATCTTTATTTGTTGGTCCGAACACATCACAATTTTTTCTTTGGATTAATATTTCTCTTTGGATGCTGCTCATAACAACTCTAAATTAAGATGCCTAAACTGGGGAAACATTTATTATTTATTGAAATGTTGCTATCGTTAATTTGCATTTAAATCAATAATATTGAGCAAAATTTGAAATATAAAACCTTTGACGAGTAAACTTTTAGTTAGAAAGTCAAGTTTTATTGGGAAAAATATATATAATAAGATATTATATATATTTTTCCCAATAAAAAGTTTAGAATACATTTTAGTGCAATAATACTTAGGCATCGCTGCAACGATCCACTAGTACCTATAAAATAACATTAATAATATAGTAAAATGATATCACTTATCAATGTTGATAACGAAATAAAGTTTGTATTTGTTTAAAAGTGTACTTCTTCCGAAATCTAACTAGATTTTAGTAGACTATACTCGGCGAACACGTTAGGAAATGGACCATATAATTTACGGTTAATTTAAATTTAAAGATTAATTCCATAACTCACCATTAGAAAGTACTAGTTTGATTGTGTGACTGAGGGACTGAAGGGGGGGGGGGGG
>CABEEJ010001088.1:110967-121773 GCA_901482245.1 Timema douglasi | reverse complement strand
GGGGGGGGGGGGGGGGTTGTCACAAAATATTACATTGTCTTTTCCTTAAAAGTCGTTTGTTGGTTGGGAAGGGAGAATCTTAGAGCAATGTAATTATTTCTTGAGGTACTTAACGTGTACTCTTTGAACCGACTTATTATATCAGCACACGATAATCTATATAATCGAGAGCGAAAGAGCCTACCAATTTTGACAGTAAAGGTATTTTCACACACCTTCCAGGGTTCTTTTACATACCACAATTGACATGAGACCGACGGCTTTACTTCTCCTACGAATGAAGTTGTGCTACGGATTTTTATCGCTTAAGAAAAATTCGCCGATCCTGGATGGGTTTGAACCCACGAACATCGGGTCCTAAGCGAGCACTTTCCCCCGACCAACGAGATTGGCAGGAGCCGTGTAGATAACCCACACCTATCCTCTTGTTATATACCTACCTATCCCGTGTAAATTGGATAGCTTTGGATATATAAAGGAGATTTATGTTTTATCTTTACGGCTCTTACTACCCGTGCGTGCTAAACGCACATATACTAATTACATTGATTTATTAGGGATGAAGAAGGTTGAATTCGGATGAAGTTTAGCCACATTTGCATGGAGGGAGACTTTTTTTTTTTAATCTCGCTTAGTACACCCTACCGGGATTTAAACCCAGATCTCTCACCATCGGAAGTATGGTCTATTGCGAGAGTGACGCCTCAGACCACACGTCCACCAAGTGGGTACCAACTAGAACTATATATTTTATATTTGGTGGGGGCATGGAGAAAGGCGTCAATCTTTTATATTCTGGATTTATGGTAATGAGGAGGTTTGAGGTTCTAATCTCAAGTTGATGTAAAGAGGGTTTTTTCTAAATGGTTTATCACTCTCCCTCCGCTCAAATGCGGGTACATCACCTATAAATTATACCTTTTGTCACTACCTTAGTAGTGTAAATATACGAGTAGACCATATGTGCATTAATGCTCGGTACATGTTTTAAAAAATATGTGATTTATGTTAAAAATAATGTTGTGACGCGTGATGCAAGTTGAATTATTACATTCTTAAATTGTCTTCTATACATGTTCTTAAAATGTTCTTGTTTCTAATTGTAGTTCGGCTTCTCCACTGTTGACTAATAAATACTGGACCTATAGCCGGATGGTTGATAGCTCATCACGTTACTAAACACACTCATGTATCCAATATGCCAAGCCACGTTTGCCAATTTTGACAAGAGCTATGTTGTTATTGTTGCCTACCTCCTATACCCTATAATGTATCTTTCAAATCGTCCAAAAAGGCTATTCTTATTTCTCTCCGCCTACAATTTGAGAAGGCTGTTGTACTTGTACTAACAATGTCCTTGTTTGTGATGTTTCAGGTAAGCTTCCAGATGACCTTGGTTTTGTATAAGTGTAGTCCTTTGAGTGGGCGGATGGAGAAAAGGTAAGTACATTTTCTAACGTCTCTAACACTTCGTGCTAATTAGCCATTTTAATTGGGATCGCGTGTTGTCTAGACTAGAGCAGAGGTTTTTAACCTGTTGTACTTATAATATTTATTATGTAATGTTTAACTTTTTTTAGTTAATCTAATCCAAACCTAATATTTAAAAATGTGTCCTTTGAAACAAACCCTTATAAGTAATATATTTTATGCATTCCCATTCAAATATAAATATATTAATATTTTTCTTATATTTTTATGCCCAAACTGCGAATAAATTTCGCGTAGATGGCATGTGATGTTTTAAAAGTTTTCACTTTTTTTTTTTTCACTTACATACTTGTAATGTATAGATTGTTAGCTAATACTACTATTTGTATTAAATATAACGCAGTTCACAAATAATTTTTAAAGGGGTGAAACGACATTCACCGGAATTAAAGATGGACCAATCATAAAATAAAACATGCCCCCCTTATAGTCGCTGATAATCGAACTAAGGTCATTACAAGTCATGAGTGAGGCATGTTGATTGTTCGCCGGTTACGGTTAATACAGTACCTTTATAGTCGAGACTTATAACCGTGTGCTGTAGTTAAAGTGACACTAAATACTGTGTGTTTTGTCTGTTTGTGGCATGAAGCAAACTGATCGCTTAAAACATTTTTGCTACTTATATTCCGGCCGTATTAGAAGGAACCGTTTAAAAACAAACATAAGATCATCTTTGACGAAAAGTCATGAAATAGGACCATATTACCCTTTTCAAAAATGACAGTTTAAGTTAGGAGTGTAGGGAACGCCAGCTTAGGCCAATATTTTTGTAGTTTTTATATCAACACATGTTTTGTCAAACTAAATCAAATATTGTTCCGGTAGAAACATAGAGTTTAATTTTATTCACATGGTAATTATTATGATTTCGGGTTTATTGCCCCGCGATTGGGATACAATTATGATACCGGTCTGCGATGGGCGCCTATTATAGTAATATAGGATTTTATCTGATATTGCCCTGTTATTGAGCACTATTTATAATGATATCTAGGTTTTATAATGAAGACGCGTGTATTCCTTACTACGCACTTGTTACACAGTTATGTTACCTGATTATATGTGATACTTATACTTATAAAATGAGCAAGACTTTTAATGTTGCGCACGATTTATTTAAATGATTACACCTTCGGTACTGAAGATATGATATAAAATGATACAGTTCTTGTTAATTTACATATTGTTTTTCTGTGATATTACATGTTCCGCGTTCTGAGTACTGTGTGCTGTGTAGATTTATGTCACTACTTATTAATATATTACTGGCACTGTTATCACTGTAATACTCTCTGTTGCTGGCGCTGTTAATTTATACGCTGTAATGATGTTGGTTTGGATTACTATGAATTATGTAAAAGATCATAGATGAAGGTAATTTTTCTTTAAAGTAATATATGTAGTGTGTCCTTTTAAGATTCATCCATGAAGAAACACGCGCTTCTCAAAAATAATGGGTAAAGGATTTCACCTTTAAAATATATTTTTTCTACCATCTTTCCTGTTAAAAGAATAACTGCGTCAATTCCTGTTAAAACCCGCCTCGGTGGCGTAGTTGGCTAACGCGCTAGTCGTGTTGAGCTCGACTGCTGAGGACGGGGAGATCGAGGTTCTAATCTCGGTCGGGTGAACTGGGGGTGGTTTTTCCTAAATGGTTTTCCACTCTCCCTCCATGCAAATGCGGGTTCACTTCCTCTAATTCAACCTTCACAATTCCTAATCCATTAGCGTAATTAGTACTTAAAGCGTATAACCCGAACGAGTAGTAAGACGCGGTGCTAAATAATAATAATAATTCCTGTTAAAAGGAACAACTACGGATTATTTGGCAGAAGACGCCGATCCCCTATACTAATAAGAAGCTAGCATTCACAACACCTGTCGCCAGGACTCTTTCTATTGGTTAGTTTTTACATTGTTGATTAGGGGAGAAAAAGGTAAGGGGTATATAATATATAAACCGTTGTGCGTATGTTTAAGGCATCTCCGGGATCCAAACATCTACACCGGGAGATCCCGACCACGCACAAGTCAGTCAGAGCTACACACTGGCAGTCACAGTAAAACAAAGTATAAAATAACTTACATTAATATCACAAGTGTGTAGTGATAAAAAAAACATTTAATTGGAATATGTATAAGTAATTAACGGGTGTCATTAAATAAACCGTTTGTGAATAAACAGCTATCAACAGTTCTCTTTCTTCAATTTTATTAATATACCGATTTAATTAGTTCTCGAACAAGGAGCTATAGACAGCTGGTTAAACGGTATCTTTCCCGTACAGTGATGATAGGCGCTCGATCACGGAGCTATTAACAACCTAAACATAATCACAGCATTATTTTATCAGGGAATTAATCCGTAGTGTTTCAATCGACGCCCAAAGTGGGGTGATTGATTCCGTAGTACTACAATTGACGCCCAAAGTGCGGCTCCATTAATTCTATAGTCTTACAATGCACAAGCGGCTTATATATGACCTACCCCTTGCCTCTTGGACCCCTTGTCACCAGTGTCAGAACTAACTAATAGAAAAAACCCTGGAAACCTGATGTTGTGAAGACTGGCTTCCTATTGGGTAGATGGAGCCAGCATGTCACATGGTTTTTCTAATACAACAGAGTTGATCTTTTAGAGAAAAAAGTTTTAAAGCGAAATATATTGAAATTATTTCTTAAAAACTCGTGATTCTCCATTAATGAAGTATTAAAAGGAAATTTTACATGCAGTTATTTAGAGAAAATTACAATTCTTCCATGTCTTTTTGAATATATGAGAGGGGTCCAAAACAGTATCGTTAGATTATATCAACAGTTGTTGATATAATATGTCAAGGTTGTCCTGAAATTTAATGACAAATTTTATTTTTATTTAAAAAATTTCTCATCCAATCCCGCTGTGCTCTTGACAGATATTCAACAACTGTTGATATCACCATGTGAAGATATTTAATGTAGTATTATTATTTTTTGCCAAAAAAAGTTTTGCTATAAAAAAAGCCCTTTACTCGTGATCCCTTTATTTTCATCTTAAAAACTTACGGTTAGGCTTATCAATACATATAAATAGATTTAGTTAATCTATTGAAGTGATAGATAAGGTTCTTCGCATGATGATCTTGCACTGGATAGTAATAATAATTGTCCTCTCGTGTCCAAATGTAATTAACTCCACTCCCGCCGTATCGATATTTGATCACGACAGCTGCTTGCCATATCCTTGGTTCTAATTTTAATGAGTCGATGTTGCCGTGTCTCACGATTTATACAGTAGTTCAGTGGCCATTGAATAAGTGTAACGAGGGAAGCCACGTCTTGCTAATAATAATAATGTACGCTGACTATAAAGTAACTTACTATTATTTTTTATAACTAATAGTTAACGTTCACTGTCTCAACCAAATTAGTAGTTCTGTGAACAGTAGCCCTCTCATCCTCCATGCTCTAATTCTAAATATAAATTAAACAACGAATTATTTTTATTTGAATTGATATCCCAAGTTTAGGTATTTTGTTTTTCTTTTACGCTCATATTGCTGTGTATTTCACATATTTATTTTCTTCTACACTATATATTATTATAATATTATAAATAGGAAATATTTTTGTTTTGTTTTTTTGTTTGTAACGGATAAACTCAAAAACTACTGGACCGATTTTTTTAAAAAAATTCACCAATATAAAGCTACATTATCAGCGAGTAACATAGGCTATATTTTATTTTGAAAATATTGTAGAAGGGAAGGGGGAAGGGTCTAGTATTTTATATTCCAAATGCACCTCATTGCCTGATGACACAAAATAGTCTACGTCGGTTATTTAGAACCTCTTTGGGTTGTTTCTCCTATATCCCTTTCATGCGAAGGTTCCTTTCTCTCTTTGTCGCTCATCCTAGTTTGTCTTGAGATTAGTGTTAGTTGTGGATGGGCCGAATAATCAGAAAGGAGCATAGAAGTAATAAAAAAAACTATAATAGTTTGATAAATAAATTCTGATCTAATGATATCTGAGGCCCATGATTGGAGAAAGATGAAGGTAGGTTGAGGGGGGGATCTAAACTAAAAAAGCAACAACACTATAACTGGGTATAATCTCTTGTCCACGTTTTGTCGATAATGAATGAAGAGTTTCTGAAGGGTGACATAAACCCCTTGTCTTGTTACACTCACAAAAATAAACCACTACCCCCTCCCCCTATTTCCATTCCCTTCCCCTCACACTCCTCCTATATCCACTAGACTAGATTAGTCCAAGGGTCCCCGGAATCCAAATTTGATTACCTCCGGGAGTTGTGAGATTTATTGTCTCCCGCTGTTACAAGTTGGTGTCTAGAGAGCACACAACACCAGAAAACAAGGGTGGATGGTTATTTCCCCCACCCCCTCTTTACTCACTCACCCCCCCTTTTTACTTGGTGGATTAAAGGGAGTAGGAAGAGGGGGTGGGTAACTGCTCCATCATAAGTACAGAGAAGGGAGAAGAAGGCATAGCGGAATTGGACAGGAATGAAAGATAACGTTTTTGTTTACGGTAATACAGTAAAATTTTGATAATTCGGATTTAATGAAGGAAGGAGGGGAAAATATTCCAAATTATTTAAAGTCCTACTTAAGGAAAATAACAGATAAATTCAAATGAAATTTTTTTTAAATCGCATATTTATTTTACATACAGTATATTAAAGTTAAGAATTGGTTGGGTTACACAGTATGTTACTTAGAAAATTGTAAAACGGTTTAAAAACTAATATAACTATAAATGAACTGTAGGCTCCTGGATCTGTTGAACAATGGGTTTTAAGGAAGCTGTCGGTTTTTGTTTTGCCAACGTTGAATAATAATTATTTTTATTATTATTATTATTATTATTATTGTTATTATAAGTTCACGTATGTTCTATGTGTTTGTAACAGACCTAAATTTGTTTATTTTACTTCAATAATAGGTCAAGTTAAAAAACAACAACCATATAACCGTAAACATAATTTGGCGAAATCCGAATTATCGAGATTTTATTGTACTTTTTAATACGCAGGCTTCGGTATTTCTATAATTCAAGGCTCCTACCTCGCAATAAACTGGATTTACGAATAATAAGAGATTGAGGTTTGATTCCCGGCCGTATGTACTGAGCGTGGTTTTTCCTTAAATAGTTTCCTACACTCCTTCCACGTTAATGCGGATATATTTCCCCTGAAATCATATATTAATTATCACTACAGCATTAGCGTAGTTAGGAGGCCAGGTGGTCTAGGGGTAAGGTGTCAGACTTCTGTGCTGGCGGCCGGGGTTCAATCCTCAGTCCCAGCACAGATTTATCTGATTACCAAATCCTTCCTTCACCTCTGACAAGACATCTTGTGAATGTGAGGAATGCCAGGCCTCCACCGTGGTTCACAATCACCCTACCATTACACATTAGCGTAAGTTCGTATAACCCGAACGGGTAGTAAGACGCGGTGCTAATAATAATAATAATACTTTAAATACAAAAGTTTGTTTCTTTTAGTCTTTATACTATCACCGCGCCTTACTACCTGCTCGGGTTAAGCGTATATATTTTATTTACTAAGCATTTTAGAGGTGATATACCGGCATTTGCGTAGGAAGAGACTGGGAAATCATTGAGGAAAATCCATCCTCAGTAGACCAGACCGGGATTATAACCCCTATCTACCCGTCTCGAGCAGGCCAGTCAAACACAAGATTGATGGCCTAGACCGTTCGGCCACTGAAGCGGGTGCTGCCGGTGTAAGTAAGGAAATGATTATTATACTATTATACTACTATAAAGCCACATGGCCGACTCACTCACTGACAATAATGTTTACCCACTTCCATATGAGTTAGAAACTTGAAATTTGACTAACTTCTAGCTTCTAGCCTGTAACCGACGGGAAAATTTCAAGAATTAAAAAAAAAAAAATTAAAATACAATACAGAAGAAATAGTCATGGGAACTCAACGCGAACGCGATAGGTTGCAATGTAGTTACGACAGAGCAATTTTATTTATTTATTTATTTATTTATTTAGCACCGCGTCTTTCTACCCGTTCGGCCTATACGCTTACCGAGCAAGTGTAAGGGCCAAATATGCGTTAGAAATTCACGTCATGCCGAATGTTCCTTGCTTACCGAAGAAGGATCTTTAACAAAACTACTTTGCCTGAAGAGTGATAACATGCTGTTTCTAAATAAATACCAAGCTCGCTTTGTCGATATTAATCATGCCATTTTATGCCATAAATATAATAACTACCTATATCGTTTATCAAGTGGTTTAAATTTGTTACCGAATCTTGAAAAACATACCATTTAATAAAGTGTTTTTCCAATGATTGAAACTTAAATATGTTAATGGTTTCACTGGACTAAATATAGCTTTCTCAACGTATGGCTTGAGGATATAAATTCGTAATTGTGGCAAAGAACATTCAAGTCTCAATTGGAAATAAGTAAATATCATAAATGACAGTGAACTAGAATATTCTCAAAGTTCAAACAAAAATTGAGATGCAAATACCGTTTATAAACAAACCAATTCTTTATAATCCCTTTCAAAANCCCCCCCCCCCCCCATACACATGATAACACCCCTATATCCTCCCTTTCCACGTCGGACGAAAGGGTTAAACGCCTCGCTATTAGTTTGTTACGAATGTTGTCCCCATGTTTTGACATCGACTTGTTTCGGGGGAATTAGTTTAAAACTTTATAAATTGGGGACGTTTGACTCGTGCTTTTTTTTTCCGTCCGTTTCAAACCGCCGGTAGTGCTAAGTTCGACCCGAGAGGAAAGGCGGACAGGCTTTCAGGCGTCGGTTCTCACTTGATCAGTTCCTAACATATTATCACTATTATTTCACTGGCAGGGCTTTTCCTTGATTGAGTAGGTCGTAGCTCGTTGACCATACCGATTTTTGAGGAAGTTTACACCATATTGTGTTTTCTCGTCCTCTCTCGAAGTGGTTTTTCTTTGGTTCCTTTGGTTTAGCTTAAGTAACACATATATATATATATATATAAGATTTTTTTTTTTAATTAGACAAACGGGATATCGGTGTTTGGATGCTGGTCAGGTCTACTGAGAGTGGTTTGCCCCATATAGTTTCCCGCTGTACTTCCACACAAATGCGTGTAGATTTCTTGTAAAATACTTCCTTCCTCATCCTTACCCCATTAGAGTAGTTATCAAATGTGTATAACCTTAACAGGTAGTTTATTTAAGCTGGCTGTTATAATGAATTCATTTTAACAAAAATATTAACATTTAGTTTATTTATTTATTTAGCACCGCGTCTTACTACCCGTTCGAGTTATACGCTTAATTACTAATTACGCTAATGGATTAGGAAGTGGGAAGGTTGAATTTAGAGGAAGTGGACCCGAATTTGCGTGGATGGAGAGTGGAAAACCATTTAGGAAAACCCCCTCTCAGTTCACTCGACCGAGATTCGAACCTCTATCTTCCCATCCTTGTCAGCCGAGCTCAACTCGACAGAAGTAAGCAATTTATAAATCTACACCCTCATTACACTCGGATGAGATTATAATCCCGATTTTTTAGTCACAGACAATCCGCCATCTATTACGATAATGACTCTCTAGACCAGTGGTTCCCAAACCCTGGGTCGTGACCCAAATGTGAGGGTCGCAAGGATGTTCTTGAAGGTCGCTGGGTGGTCTCCAAATGTTTTTATTCAAACATTATGAAATATTACAATTACAACCACTTTATTATATTGAGACATTATGAAAAATTACTTTAATACCGACAATAGCGACAGTGTCGAAACAACATTTTGAAAGCCTCCTTTACTCGGAATATTAATGTGCGGCAGAAGGGATAACAATTAACTTTACAGTTTTTATAAAATTACTTTGTTTTTGCCAAAATAAGTCAAATATTTCTCCAGTAGCAACATAGAGTTTAGTTTTCTGCACATACTAATATCAACAGATCTTGAATATCCGTCAAGGGTCTCCTAGAATTTTGTCAAAACTTTTTAAATGAAGAGAAAAAGTTTTGACAAAATTCCAGGACACCCTTGACAGATATTCAAGATCTGTTGATATTAACATGTGCAGAAAACTAAACTCTATGTTTTTATTGGAGATATATTTGATTTATTTTGACCGAAAAATTTCAATTTTTTAAAAAGTATAAAAATACCTGCGCTCCCTTTAAACTCAGCTCAAGGACAAGCCCAGACTCCATCGGGAAGTTGAAAAAAAGCTACTTTTGCTATTCTGACACTAAAGTTTACCTCTGTGAACAAGGATTTTCTAGTCTTGTAACGATCAAGAGCCTCAGAATGATTTGCATGGATTTCATATTCGAAGAGCTCACCTACAAAATGAAGCAGCATCATGGTTGTCACTTGTCACTGAAAAACTCACAATTTTTTTTTTCACGGGAACATATTATGTAGTTTTTTATTTGTTAGATTAAAAGGTCACTCACTGAAACTGATTCAATTTAGTTGGTTACATTTATTGACACCAAATGTAAGCTTGAAAGAACTCTCTCCAAGAATGAAACAGCACTTGCTCTTTTATTGAAGATTGTTAGGAAGTCACATTTTCATTATAAATGATGCTTTTTATTTCTTTAGTTGTGCATAAAGTTACTCGCTTTGCTCGTGAGTTTTCTTTTCAAGTGGATGTAAACTAATGTAATTCCAGAGCCGGTTTTTGATAGGTCTTATCGTTTAGCCACAAGAGACCTCCAAAGAAAGGTATACACACTGGCTTTTAAAGTTGCTCCGACATTTTGAATTTTTTCGGGGATTAATTTTTTTTTTTAATTCTTGGAACTTTCCCGTCGGTTACAGGCTAGAAGCCATAAGTTTACCAAATTTCAAGTTTCTAGCTCATCTGGAAGTGGGTAAAACATTAATGTCGGTGAGTTAGTCATCCATGTAGCTTTATAGTAAGGTATATTGAAATAATTCTCTTTTTGCCATTTAAACTAGTTCAATTAAATGAATTCAATAAACACTAATATGAGAATAAAAGGAAATTGAAACTACTCTTTGGGCTACCAGGCCAGTAAAATATTATGTTTAGGATCGCGATTAAAAAAGTTTAGGAAACACTGGTCCGGACCAATAAACCACCGATGCGGGTACACGCTCCTATTGAACGACGCTTAACTTAATAAATCTATTGTAGTTTGATAAGATCGTAAGTCAAGAACCTCCCCTCCCCTCCTCTCTAGACTATACTACCGATTTTGGGGAGATCGAGGTTGGAATCTTGGTTGGGTGTAGGCTTACTGTTTTTTTTTTTTTTACCAGAATGGTTTTCC